>WBMZ01012691.1:0-105748 GCA_013400975.1 Atrichornis clamosus
CGGCGCCCCCCGGCGGGCGGAGGGCGCAGCGCCGCGCGCGGCCCCGGGCACACGAACGCGGGTGACAGGACCCAACCCAGCCCCGGGCACAGCCGCACACAGCGCCAAGGAAGCGGGTAACAAATAGACTTTTAATAGAAAACAATCAGTCTGGCAATAAACATTAAATAGAATTATGTACATGAACAGAGGTAAGGTAAAAAAGGAATAAAATAGATTGGTTTCTTGGTCAAAGGTCATTTCTTGATCGCCATTTCTTCATCGAGGTTTCTTGATCAAGCACAAGCCCCTCCTGGTGCTCTGCCCGTGCAAGACTATTTACCTAGTTAGTGTTAAAATTTCTATGCTGAAGATTAAAAATTAATTGCTTTTTGCAGATATTGATATAGGTATTTTTCCAATTTATTTGTATTACGTTTGGGCATATAAATAATCAGAACAAGTGTAACTTTTAAGGAAACTTATTATTTACATATCTCAACCTTAATTTAAATGACTGTAATTTCAATTTGCTGAAACTGCTATCTAATATAAACAAATTTAAAGCTTCTGAATCAATATCTGTGCTAATAGACCTAAGTCAGAATTTTCTGCAGCCCAGCCCCTGTACACCTGTAACACAACACTCACTGTAACATAATCAGTTAAAAAAAAAAAGGTCTAATCAAAACATTAGATTCTTATTTTCAGGCCACAAATACGTATCTATTTTAAAAGTAAGAAATACATCACTAAAATTACAGCAGAAAGCTTTAACATAGAATAATGAGCTGAAAGCTGGGCCATTTACTTTACAGAGATACAATCATACACATCTGCTCCCTCAAAAGTCTCTGCAAACACCAAGTTAAATATGTGTTTAACCATCCTAAAGATAGGCATCAGCTTAAATTACCTCAAAGTCCAGATTCTAATCAGAAAACTACAAGTTGAAAAACTACCAAATTTAGCTTCAATAGAGATTTTTAGAGATTATCAGCATTTAAATTGACTATTTGGAATGACACTGCCTTCCTCTCACTGTGCAAAATTCCTAAGATTGAAAACAAAAGTTTCCCTTCTAAGTTTTACAAACACTAGAGCAAAGATTTGATACTGCAGGTTAGGCGCCAGTATCTACAACTTCTCCCTCATGAGATGAACCGCTAACATTAAAAAAAAGGTATGAGCATAGGTATGAGCTGCACCAGTATTAGGTTGCTGAAAACTCATAAACAGGTAAGATTAAGTTTTGCTTCTGCTTACTTTTTAATTAACGGTATTTGTAAACACCAGGGCTTTCTTCTTGGTGGTTTTGCTTAGCTCGTTTCCACAATAATAATCAAATTAAATTAATCACAATCACAACAAATAATGTATAGCAAGGCAAGGACCAGGACAACAGTTGGCCAAGTTTCACCAACATCGTCCAGAAGCAGCTACTTGGTTCAACATTCTGAATTTGAACATTTGAAGAGAATACAGGGATTTTTTTTCTTTAGAGCTTTCTTTAAAAAATGAGAACACCACAAAATGAGCAGGTTTTGTTAGCTATAGTCATACAGGATATACACATATATCTGGTTCTGCTGAAGGGAACTCTCTTCTTGTTCTCACTGAAAGAACAAAGGCAGCACTGTAAATGTTTATGAAGGAGGCTGAGAAGGGCATCATCTAACTAAAGCAAATAAATCATCCACTGACACTTGCATCCTAGTCTTCACATTTGTAATACGCAGACACGGTATTTAAATAAACTGAACCAATACAACTGGCAGTCTGGAACCCTGCTCTCCCTTTCCCAAAATGACTGGATTTAAGGCTCCTTTCAAGCATTTGAACAGGTAAGAATTTTAATGAAGGTTTAGACCTGTCTGCACAGTCATATGTTAAAGGAACACAGTCCAGAAAGCTTTAGTGTAGCTACTGTGTGGAATTCTACAGCCATCATGGTACTTCAGAGCCAAAAACCAAAGAAAGTTCATGGCAAAAGATAAAAGTAAAGAAATAGACACAAAGGTCTGTGAAAACATCTCCCATTTTGCTGTAGGTGTCCATGGAGCGACTAATCACTTCTGCAGGGATTCCAGACAGTAGGAGAGCAGCAGTCAGTACTGTCGTTTTCACCTTCTTCTCACACTAAAAGGGAAAGAAAAACCAGTATCATATTAGTTCTTCTAATCCAGTTCTGCTTTACATGTCACCACTGTTGTGCCAATTTCACACATTCCAAATCCATTGGTAAGAGTAGCAGGTTTGGATTGATTCTCTCCAGACACACTTCAGGATTCACGGCACTTATCCTAGACACAGATTCCTGCTGTGATGGATCCACCAGAGCTGAGAGAGAGGCTGGTTAACAACTGATAAAATTCATCCTGGAAATTCTGCCTCCTCCATGCTGTTGCTCCCAGCAGACTGAGATGGGAGGCTGGGCAGCTGCTCCTGCATGAGTTGGAAGATTCCCAGACAAGGGAAATCTGGGTGTAAGAAGCCAAGCCTGGCATCTCCATTGGCAGAACTACATTAATCTCATTACACTACTTGGCAAAAAATAGAATCCCAGAATGGTCTGGGTTGGAAGGGACCTTAAAGCTCCTCTCGTTCCAACCCCCTGCCATGGGCAGGGACACCTTCCACTAGACCAGGTTGCTCCAAAGCCCATAAATACTGTTAGTTTTCTAACAGAAAAATTATTTAGAATTGAAACTCAACTGTTTCTGTTTTAGAACAACTTAATTTGGCAGTTTTATCCTCTGAATTCAGAAATGCTTCAAAACCTTTTGAAAACTGTTCCATCCGTAAGATGAGGAATCTCAAGGATGCAAAGTCTGACAGGCAGGAAAAGGTGACAGTGGCTAAAAATTCTAGTAATTTGATGATATCTTAATTTAATCCAGTCTAAATTAAATTTTCAAGAATATTTCTATGTTTGATGAGAGAAAAATGAAGGATAACAAAGGGATTGACCTCATCCAGGTCTAAGTGCAGTAAAAGCAAGTTGTGGAAAGGAGGCACCTCTTTAAATTCTGAAACTGAAGAGCTGATTTTAAATACAGCAGAAACAAGATCAAGAAGATGTAGCAGATGAGCTGGTGCAAATCTAAGGCTAATTCTACTGTTTTGTGTTGTGACACATCATCTTAGAATGACTATTATGATATACTTAACTACAAAAGAACAGCTGATTTATTCTGATTTTCTACAAGTAATCTATTATTCCTTTTAAAATGCAAATTTTCCCTTTTAACTATGGACTGAATATCATTCAATCCCACTTTGCACCGCAGACCTGACAAAATCATCAACCTAACAAATACTTCAGCACAATTACCTGGTGTAAATATATAAAGCAAGTGGTATAGCAAATCTTGCTAATAAGCAGCAAGTTTCCCACACAAATAAATGTCTCATTTCAAGCTGCCATTCAAACTGATACCAGCAGTGGAATGAAGAGCCCTTAAAAACCAACATTCTGTCTCATGTTTTAGCAAACACACTCCCAAATTTCATCCAGATATTACATGCAGGACAGCTGCTGACAAAGCAAACAATGACCAGAGAAGAGCATGGTCTAGGAGAAAAGCAAGTTTCCTGAAGACATGAAAGTACTACCTGGATTTCCTGGTCAGATGTTTTTAATTAGGCTACAGCCAAACAAGCTGTTAGCTCATGTTTTCACTGCAACTTTAAAAACTGGACTAAATCTGCAAAGATTAAAAACTAGTATAAACTATAAGCATTGGTCACTCAACTCTACAGTTTAAAACAAGGAAGAATACTTCACATACATTGGTCCTAAAACAATACAATACAAACAAAAGTTTAAATTTAAAACACTTTAAATTAATCTAATTCTGAAAAAAATAATTTACCTTTGGAAAGTACTTGGACAGTCCCATGTAAGCAAGTTGTAGAGTAAGAAATGGTGCAAATATTGACTGAAGGAACAGAAAAGAATATATAAAAATTAACTTGGTCAGAATAGCTAAGAAACACAGAAATTTAATGCTTTGTAAGTTATTTAAAAAAATTAGTAGGTAAAAATTAATTTGTGGAACAGAGCAACATCCTTCTTGAATACTGAAAACCTAAGGAGACAAGTTATGTATCAAAAATAAGGTTCTGCCCTATTTTCTTTGAGCCTAAAAATCTGAAATTGCAGAAGTGAACAGCAGTGTGTAAAACTGAGCCCAGGGATCCAGGAGGTGGCAGGTGGCACACACCTCTGTGCTGTTCTGGCAGGCACCACAAAGACTGAGAAACTCTTTTTCCCACAGTGATAAATGAGTAGGACCTACTTGTCTTGGGATAACTATCATTCTTAGAGTCACAGAGTGGTTTGGGTTGAAAGGAACCTCATTCCAACTCCCCTCTACAGGCAGGGATACCTTCCACTAGACCAGGTTACTTTAAGCCCTGTCCAACCTTGCCTTGAACACTTCCAGGAAGGGGAACTCTGTTCTTACTCTGTTATTCTTTTGTAGGCTCCAAACTAGAGGAGCAGCTGACTCATATGGTCACAAAGATGGGAGTAAACTTGCAGGGGACTTAAGCTGCAACAACTATTCCAGTGCATCTGCTCCTCAAACACTACGGACTGAAATGGGCTACTCTCAATGGTTACACAATGGCTGTGTTAGGTTGCAGATTAATCTCATAGAATTCAGCAATTTTTTTAGGTTTTATACAGTTGTTGGAAATGTGAGGAGTTCCTGAAGTTCACAACTTGGTCACTACCAATAGACTTCAGCCCCAGATATTTCACAATAAATTTGCACCAACCAGCAAAACCCAGCAGGATTGTGCCCTGAACTCACCAGGTACTTGCACACAAAAGCCCTGACTACGATGGCGAGCAGAGCGCATCCCACCAATCTGAAAATGCGGAAAGAGTCAAACTCCTCCACTGCATTCCCATTCTCTTGGCTTGGCTTCTCACTCATCAACTGGTTCCTCAGCTTCAGAGCTTCGTCAAATCTGGACAGGTACTGCTCTAACCCGTGTCTCGGCGGCCGTGGTGCAGCCTCAGAGGGCAGGTCCCCCCTGTGACGGTGACGGAGCTCGCCTGTGCCCTCGGTGACCAGCTCGGGGGCTTTACTGAACAAGTCCTTGTCCCCTCTGAGCTCTGCCATGCTGCCTGCGTGGTCAGTCGAGCCTGTCACATTACACACAGAATCACCAAGCACAATTCGCTTGGAAACTGAAGGAATGGGAAGGGAGTTTGATTTATCTTGTTCATGCTGAAGCTTTGATTCTGTGTGACTTTCATCATCTAAGGAAGAGAAACAAAAACACAGAGTTATGCACACTGATTATGTGGAACAACACTTTAGCCATACTGGATTGGGGTCCTGGGTTGATGTCTCTGCTTCCCAAGGGAAAAGACAGATTTGTGATTAAAGAGAGAACTCTTATGGAGCAGGCACGAGACAGAAAGCTGTGCAATGCAGGTCAAAAGTTGAAGCTCTCAGTCAGCAATAGAGAAATTAAGACACTGTACTTCTTTAAGCAACTGCACTGCAGGCACAAGCAGAAAGATGCAAATACATGGAGCGACATAAAAAAGAAAAAGATTTGCAGAAAGTGAGCAACCAGAAGAGATTACAACCTGACGAATTAGTAGGCAATACAAGTGCACTTTGGCTTGTTCTCCACTGTCAGAGGCAGGGCAGTCTTAACCTGCTGTGTATCAAACCTGAAGACCCATCTTACAGCGAGGGAGGTGATGGCAGAGAACAAAAGCCAAGGCAAGATACATAGAGAATAGGTCTGGTCCTACCAGAGAGAAAGATCCAACGCTTAAGGAGTACTTTACAGTGTGAACTCAGTGATTCACAGCTCAAGGGCATCCTTGTAAACCAAAATCTGGAAACTCTTTCCTAACAAGACAGTCAGCCTGCTTGAAGCCCATACAGAAATATAACTGACCTACCTATGGTTCTGCAAGAAAATTCTGCATGCCAACTACAAACATCCGATAACTAGTCACTATCCAAATGTGAGACAACTTTGCTATAAAAACCCAGCTATGAAAGCCAGCAGTTACTGACTGACAACGTGGGGGAGGCTCATCCTTTTTTCAACTACGAAAAACTACTTGCAGTGAAATGACACCTTTCCTGCTCGCTATCTAGAGACAGTGCCGAGCCCAAGTCCCGACCTTCTGACGGCACACGGATCTTATGGGCGGGTCCCTCGCGGAGCAGAGCAGGTCATGCTGCACTTGGAGCATCTCTGCCAGGGCAGGAGGCACTGAGAGACCGGGGAGCCAGCCGGCCCTGTCCCTGCGGGAATCCAGCCGCTCCTGCTCACGAGGGGACCGGGGGCAGCGGTCACGGCCGGAGAGGCCGAGGCGTCACCGCAGCCCCGCGCCCGGAGCCCTCACACGGCCCCGCCGCACCCGCCACGGGGCTCACCCTTGCCCGCCGCGGGCCGGTGGAAGCCCATGATGCGGTTGATCCGCTCCTCCGAGTTCATGAGCAGCTTCCTGCGGCGCAACTCGGCGCGGCGCTGGGACGCCGAGAGCCCCGCGGGGGCCCCCGGGGGTGTGGGCGCCGCTCCCGCCCCGTCGTCCGCCATCCCCGGCACCGCAGGCCCGGCACCACGGGCCCGCCCCGCCCAGCGCGCAGGCGCCGGCACCGCCCGCCTCCAGTCGCTGAAGTGGGCGCCGCCATTTTGCGTAAGGGCAGGAGAAGGGCAGTGGGCTCTGGGAGAGCTCCCCAGCGCCCCCTTGCTGACGGCGTGATGCCCGCACTAAAGATGGCCGCCCCGGCCTCGGAAGTGACATCACGGCGCGAGGGGCGGTGGCGGCGCGGAGGGCACCCGGTGACGGTGACACCCGCGGCCAGGGCCCGGGGCACAAGCAGGTTTGGAGGCGGCTCTGTCACTGCACCGCTGCGGGACTGACGGTGCACATGAGGAAACACCAACAAAGCACCTCGAGAGGATTCCAAAGCTACAGACGTTATAGAACAGGGAGCATATTCACTTCTTTCCATTAAGATACAGTTGGCATGATATTCATCTTTACGTACACAAAAGGTTCTTCACACCTCTACTTGCGCGCCAGGTGATAAAACTGCCATATCGCTCTTCTCTTACGTGAACACGCCCCCGACGAAGCAAAGAGCTACAGTACCCGACAGCCAAACCAAATGCCGCGGAGAGCTTCCACCAGCACTTCTCACTAATTGCCTTCCACATCCTTGGCACCGAACAACTTCACTCCTTAACTCACAGGCACTTCCATTTGGAACAGGGCTCAGCTCCACACCCCGTACTTGGAATTCCAAAGCCCAGTGCCAGGACAGGTGCCTGCTCATCCCCGAGCCGCAGCCGGAGTGGTGGAGTTCAGCAGCAGCAGGACAGAGTGTTATGTGTATTAGGGGAAAAAAAAACCCAACAGTGCTGGCAAGTCCGGTTAATATTTCTACGATACTGAATGAGAGAATTCTGTATTCAAAACCAGTTAAATACAGAGGGTCAGAGTACCAAGCTCATGCATTGACTCATCTACGATGAGCCAGAAGCAGCAGTAACAACAGGTCATCAAAAAAATTTGCAAGCATAAGATGGGATGACTTTTACAAAGAGATGCTGAAAGAATGGGTTGTTAAATGAAGATATAGGATTACCTAGAATAAAATTGTTCACCATCTTGGAATGCTGCTGAAGGCTAAATTCCCACAATCACTCTCAGCTGGCTCCTGAGACCGACTTGCTGATACATAGTATTTATCTCAATTGATTAAATACATTGTTCTATCTTTATAAGAAAGGAGTGATGGACTTGCATGAGTTCTTTCAATTAATTTTATTGAGTAGCCAAATCTGATAAATTAGCACAGATAAAATAAGCATTTGCATGTGTTACAAATGACTTTTTACAGGAATAAAACAGTGAAAATTACAAACTGTAAAAAGGAGGACAAGTAAATCCTGTCTCAAATTCAGAAGGGGGAAGATTTGTAACTTCATACTGAAGATCAAATGTTTGACTTCAGAAAACAAAGATTTAATATTACAATATTATACACTACTTTACAAAATTAAATTTACTATAAGGATTACATCCATAATAGTAAATAGAACCTTAAAATCACATTTAATGGTCCCTTAACTTGACAGCCATTCTGCATCTTTGATTAAATTCTGTTAAGAAATTAATTCTAAATAAAAGTGAACCATTCTAGTTATTGCAACACAGTCTACGTGGATTTAGACTCAAATATATTAAATTAAAACAATAATGAAAGCAAAGTAAAATGGATGGTAACAACGTTGGCTGAACACTAATGTGTTAAATACAGAAATAAGTTTTTTCAAAAGTGTTTGACTAGAAAAATAGACACACCTTACCACACATTTACAGTGGTAGAGTTGTCATGCTGAGATCTAAGTACCAGAGCCACTCTTGCCTACTTCTGCAGTCCATCTTCAGTGTCCTCATTTTTCAATTGTATGTAAAAATGAGAAACCACAGGTAGTGTGTGTGTTCACATTTCCTGTATTGCCCTTACAGCAGTACAAGTGAACCAGCAGGCCTTCCCCACTGCAAGGGAATAAACTAATAAAGTTCAATACAGAATTTCTTCCAAAGTGAAGACAACTTCAAGAGGATTCATCTGACTTGTTTATCATGTTTTGCTCTGTAAAACTTAGGGACTCAATTTCAAAGTTGTTAACTGCCACAAAGACTGACATCTTCAGCCATTAATCTGGTGTAGGTAAAGCAATGAGGCCATCTCCAACATTTGTTTCTTAAAAAAAGGGATATATAGTAGCAAAATACAGTCACAGTAAGAAACAGACTTTGGGTGGGCTATTTGATGCGAGGATGGTTTTCAATTCAACATCTGAGTGATAATAGACCAAAAACACAAGGTTTAAGTCAGAACCAATGCAAGTGCAGAGGTTCCACTTACAATTTAAATGAAGAGACCCCTTTCCCCCTCCCTGCAAAAAAAAAAAAAAAAATCAGACTGTCAAAACTTAAAAAAAACCTCTTCACTATGACTAGAAACTGTGCAATTCTCTGAAAAGCAGTTCAAGTAAATATATTCCTGTTTGCTACAGAGGCAGCAGACAGGGAAGCTTAAATTGGTTCTATAATAATCTTTTCATGCTATTTTAGCCATTGTTCTGAACTTCAGCTTCTTGTGCTCAAGTGACAAGAACAATTTCCCCCAAGGAACTCCTCCCCTGAAGTAAGGCAACTCCTGACAATCACGTGCAGCTACAGCCTGAAATGGGAGCAAATGTTTACCCAAACGTTGACCCTACTGACATTTGTGTCACCAAGTGTAAGTGAACTACCCTAAGCACAGTACATTTGACCACTTAAAAGTGATTCACCTCCTCAAGTTACTTGCCCCAGAAAGCAGGTTTTGCAAGATCTTTAAGTTTACCACTATTAAACAAAAAAGCAAATCAAGATTCTTCCATATAGACCATTTCCATGGGCTTTGGGATACAGTAACTTAAATACTCTCTACACGGGTAGCCATCAATGATAGCTTAATCTTCAAAACAGAAGAATTATCAATATACATTTATAAAATTATTTAAGTATTTTTTGTATATAAATTTCCACTTCAAGTCTGATGCCAGCTTCGATCTGTAGCTCTGGCAGGATCTGAGAGTATATTTAAAGCTTTTATTTGGTGCACAATGGCTTTGGACGTGGGCTCATTACATGCTTGTAGCAAAAACCTTTTTTTTGAAAACTTCAGGCATGTCTGCAACCATACACAAATCTTTAAATACAATATAATAATTTTGTTCTTGGACAATAATTTCCAATTCTCATGCCAGAATATTCAATGTTGTCTTGAAACATTTGGTTGTCTTTGAAACAGAAGTGCTGCCATACAAACTCGCTTCAGAAACACACCAGATCTGAGGGGCCAACATTCAGGTAATGTAAACAAGAGCCAAAACAAAAAAAAAAATCTAAGATAACCTCACTTGCTCTTCCCCTCCCGCACCACTCATAAACTGAAATTAAAACTATTCCTTTTACAGAAAAAAAGCAAAGCTTACCATCTACCTAAGTGTACTTTTGCTGCTGACTCAGCCAATGACTTTTTAAAATCTGTCTCAGGTAGGGCCCACTCTTCCCCACTGTTTTTAAATTAGAATACTGACTTATTAAAAGCTTCAACAAATTCA
Organism: Atrichornis clamosus; assembly: GCA_013400975.1. Classification (NCBI taxonomy): domain Eukaryota; kingdom Metazoa; phylum Chordata; class Aves; order Passeriformes; family Menuridae; genus Atrichornis; species Atrichornis clamosus. The sequence continues at coordinate 10,153 of WBMZ01012691.1, forward strand.
GCCACCTTATCCAGGTTAAGCTTACCTTTAGTCCTATTAGCCATAATCCAATCCAAGCACTGGATTCTACACTTCACAAGCATTTGTTCATTTCACAATGAACACTTGTTTCATTGCTACTTTAAGCATTAAGCTGAACATTGAGATGCTCTGTCTGTAATCACTGGATGCACTTAGAAAGAATTTCCCTGCAAATCATGATCAGTATTGTGAGGTTTTATATCTAGCAGCAAAAAAAAAAAAAAAGCAAAGTTACAGAAATATACATTTTGAACAACAAAGAACTCTTTATTTTACAAAATGTATTTCACCTTTTCAGTATTGCCTTTGTAAATGTACTTCATGCTGCAACTACTTACAGTAAAAACACGATTTGCAGCAAATTAAAGGTGCTCAACCAGTTCCAACAGTTTGATTTTTTTTTTAAGGTACAATATTATGTAGTTGCACATTTGATTCTCAGATGTGGTCCTTTATTTGCTTTAGTTCGTTGAAATCACAGTGAGAATTTCTCATCAACTGCCTCAGGCCACAGATTTAATGAAGATATTACAAGCACAATCATTCTTTACTGCAAAATCTTTCCTTAAAGAAGTGAGCCAAAGGCTAGTGTTTCATTTATTCACTTGCTGCTGTATATGAAGGAGGAATTCATAGTATGATAAGGCTGATTCTGTTCTGTCTTCAATCATATTTTGCAGAAAACTTGATTTCAATGGACTCTCATCCCTAAAAAATAAAAATGTAAGTATTTGAGTGAAATAAACATTTGCTAAGAGCTGCAGTGCATTAATAAAGTTACAGGTCAAGTGGCAGGACATTTCAAGAGCTTAAGGACACATGAAAAGAGGATCTCAAATAGCCCTTAGTAGTGATTAATCCTCATAAGTGCTCTTACCAGCATTTACTTCATTTATCTGATGTTAACTAAGGATCCTTCTGTGACACTTAGTCTTTTTAGTCTTTTAAAATTCTAATTGAAGACAACTCGTAAGTCATATCTGTTGTCAAATCTGTCGGGCACAGCACACACCATTGTTAAAAGTTCCATTAAGAAAGCTCAGTATATGATAACCAAATATGTATTAACAGGTTCCTGAAGAAGCACAAAGACTGCTGAAAACCACTTACTTTATTATATATAGTATAGGAAAGAAAGGTCTCTGTTCTCTCAGCCAAGAAATGAAAGCTCGTGTTCTGATGGATTCTGCAGTTTCAAGTTCTGGGAGATGTGTCTAAAAGGCAAAGGGTTTCATTAATAGAAACAGCATATTTTTCAGGAAAACAGTAAATGGAACAATTAAAATAGCCCAATGCATTAGGTATAAAGAAAACCCAGACAGATACATTTTGTGATGTATAGTTTCCATCTTGTCTTCTTTGAAAGGGCTTGAAAGAGTCAAGAGCACTAAACTGCTATCAGTAATTAGCTATCAGAATGGTGGTGACTGAGCTGTGATTGATTCCTGTTTTACTGCAGAAACTAAAGGATTTCCCACCTACCCACTGTGCTCACTATTTGCAAGTGTTCTTAGTCTGTTCTGGTCTGAGAAACTCAGGCAGACTCTTCCTTCTGTGTTTTCATGGGAATATATTCTATAAAGTTTTATCTTGAAGAAACTCCAAGAGGTAACAGAAATTATTTCTTTCCTTGAATCTGGATTTATACAACTAGAGGACTAATATTGGAGTAGTGGTATTTCAGTTCTCACTAAAATATTTTGGCAGCCCTGTATGACTGGTGTACAGCAAAGCAAGCACGTACCATATTCTGTGGTATTGAGCCATAATTTGGAACTCCAAGGACTTGGCTGATAAAGCCCTGCCCACAGTTCTTCCCGATCCACAGAAACATCACCTGCAAGATACCATCAATAACATTAATCCGACACAAAACACACCTCAGCAGTCTTGTACATTTTGAGTTCTCAAAAAGAACACATCAAGTAAATTTGGGTACTTTTTTAAATCACCACCACCACACAACTTACAGAGCCAGCATCCATAAGATAAGCACCATCCCTACTCAGCTTCTCCACTGACAGCTGGAGAAGGGGTGGCTGAGGTATAGTTCTGTCATTTATGTTAAGAGCCCCCTAAAAGAAGCAAGAAGAAAAACAGTGGTTCACATCTTGATGCAACAGAACAAAACAGAAGGTTAAGTAAGAGTAGGATGTATTACACTGAACACTGGTGCTGGACCATTTTTCTCAGTTTAGCTCAAGTCACACTTAAAGTGCATAATTTACTAATAAATGTTAATGTTTTATTTAGAGAGGGTGAATTTCATCAACTGTATCTTAACTAGTTCTAGAACTGGAATATCAGATTTGTTATGTACAAAAGATGTGATCTCCAAAAATTATTCAGTTTTACATAAACATTCCTTGTTCACGGAACTGCTTGACATTTTGAAATAAAGGAAGCTACAAAAGGACAAAATGTTGAAGTATGTTATGATGACTTTATGTACATGTGATTTATAGCACAAGATAAGATAGACACAAGGCAAAAGATGAAAAAAGATAGGAAAAAACTTCTCCATCCATCCACAGCCGAACACAGCTTCTCTCCAGAATTCATCAATCCAATTCCAAATAAAAATGCATAAATGCAACAAGTGGGAGAATATGAAACATTACATTTTAGCTGAGCAGCTTTAATGTGGAAAACTTGGGAGATTTTTAACACAAATTAATTTTCACATCACACAAATCTTTGGGATCAAACAGATTAGGTAGCAACACAGACTCACCTCATCAGTGAGATTATCGACTCTGTACAGACTGGGATGTGTCATGAGCATGAGGTAAACAAGGGGCTGGTTTTTCACTTGACACATGGTAAAGATGCGCTCGTCCAAACGTGTGTTTGTCCCAGTCTGAAATGCTTTCTGCAAACAATCAGGCATTTCGTTTAATCATTAAAGTAAAGCAAGACAAGCTGAATTTCACACATCATCTACTGCTTATTTTTAACTTAAGTCTTAGAGATGTGCTCTAAGTATTTTCTCATGGTATTTTACTGCTGTTATTTTACTTATCCATAGTTCTCTTCAGTGTTTCACATACAAATCATACAAGTCTCATTATTCCCATTTCTGCAATTTAGAATTAACCAGGACCTGGCACCATCAATCCTTTCTAGTGAGCACTACAGCTGAGATGAAAGCACCCTGAAATAAGCTTCTCTAACATAATACAACTCAAAAATGCTACCTGATGAAGTTTAAAAGAATTGGAGCAGTTTACAATTTGCTTCAATGTACAGAATCTTAGGTCTGGATTTACAAGGAAGAGATAGTTCTGGTCTGTTGGGTCAAAAAAAACCCAAATGAAACTTGGGTTCACTCTTCCCACTTGACTGGGTCAAATGCTTATAAAGCCCTTTACATGAAAAAGCTCAGTATGAACATGCTGGTTAATTCCTAACCATGAAGCATGAATCCAAAAATTCTCTCTAAAACAGAAAATCAGTTTGTCCAACGCTTAAATGACTACTAGCATCAGTTCAGGGAAATTCAATTAAAAAATACTTACATTGAGCAAATACTGTGAAATGCTTTAAACCTGTTGCAGGAACAGGCAGCCAACTCCCTCTCTGCCAGCCAGCTAGCTCTCTTCTAATCCACACTGAACTGTTGTGTGGATCTACATTTCCAGAAATGCACAAAAATGAGACTCCTGAAAGAACACTATCAGTACCCTGACACATTCTCTACACTAGTCAGTGTCTTTAATGTTTTGCTCTTCCATTGCTTAGAACATTTGTACTTTTGGTTTTACACACACTTCTAAATCCCCATTTCTGAACTAAATAATCGTCCTCTTGCCTGGCTTCCTATGACCTCTTACCTGTTTTAAGAGCGCCAGGATATAAAGTGGGAAGAGGCGCAGTGAGTGGGGAGCTGTGAGCCCAGGCTGTTGGATGCTCAGGACTGATGACCGATAGGCAGACAAAGAATCTATCACTGCATTGACCAAGGCATCCCGAGCATCGCTCAACGTGGCAGAAACCGATCGGTCCACAGCTGAAAACAGAGCACAAAGCTCACAGGAAGAGGTAGGAATACAGTCACACACATTAACTTCTCTCATTCTATCACATACTTCGATGCATCTTAATAAGCTTTTACTACATTCTAGGGGAAGTCAAGTGCTACAGGGAGAAGCTGAGGGCCCACGATGATGCACCAGACTAAGCCTAAGTCCAAGGTGATTACATACAGCTCTACTGACCTTTTACCTAAGCCAAGCATTAAAAACAGAACTCCCTTAGGTCTGCAACTTAGAAAGCACTCTTAGAAAGGGGGAGAATCTTCTTTTAATGCCACCTCCCAGAGGATTACTGCACAGAGCTTTAAGGATAGGATCTGTGCATATCCGAACAAGCTCTTAGCACACTTACCCATATTGGCTAAGAGCCCTGTGATGGCCTGCACATCTGCCCCTAGGTACACATCACTCAGTGCTGTGACAACAGGTAAGCACATAGTGTGGACACGAATTCGTCTTTCACCTGCAGGAAAATAAAACTGTAGTCTCCAAAAATACCTGTTTAATGAAACAACACTAGAAATACCACTGTTTGGTCCATCTAATTTATCATAAAAAGGCTGAGTCAGCTCATTTTCAGTAGCATTTAAAAATTATTAGTTCTTAGTTTCTGGGTTAAGCCTACCTATTTTCACACCAAAACTACATTTCCCAAGAAACTTCTTGGTCTGGAAGAAGCAATAATATCAACGATATCACAGATGTAATCTTGATATTAAATGAAACAGTTTGTGTAAGTCACTGCAGCTGAATTGCAGCTGATAAATGGACACAAACACCACCTGTACATCTTACCTTTGCTGGACGTGTACAGGAGAGCTGACTGAAAGGAAACAACCTGCATATCAGTAAGACTCTCCTCCACTGACATCTGCACAGCGTACCCCGCGTCTGGGTTTACGTTGGGTAATGACAACAGGTCTGTAGATCGTACAAAGAAGTTCCCGTGGAAAGTATGAATGGAAAGACCTACAAGATAATCATCAATCAGTTTGGGTTTTATAGTTCTGAAGTACAGACACCATTTACAATTGTAAAATGGAACTTGGATGCCAGAAGACATACTGCAAATAGTCTTTAATAAATTGTCTGATCCCTGGTACTGAATTTTACTTTTGTCATCTTTGCCTTTTAATCATTTAAGCTTATAAAACAGTTAAAATACCAAACTAAATGTTCCCAAACAGTAACAAACACCCACTTCCCCTCTGCTTCACCCCCAAAAATCAGAGAAGGTGAATTCAAACCTTTGGTGCATCTTATCCTCATGACAGCCTCAAACCCAATTTTTCTAGTTAAATATCGCTTCAATTCCTTTTGCAATTTCTCCACCTGGACAGGGTTGTGTTTATGATGGTAAGACTGGTAGTAATAGACACTACCTGCAGAATACCTTGATATACAACCTGAAACAAAACCACAATACATTGGAGAGTGCAGACAGTTGCTGCTGCAGTCTTTAAATATATCAGTTTCCAATATTCCCTTTAATTATTAAACTATTCACACCTGCAAATCGCTCCGATACAGTTACAGACTTGCCTACAGAGACTTAGATGTAACACAACTATCTTCAAGTGAGTGGTAGTTTCAGGTATAAAATAGTTTTCCATTGACCTGAAATTGCAGGTACTTTGTCACTTCAAAGTTTGTTTCAACAGATAAAAAATAGTTAAAATGCTAAGAAAACTTACTCTGAAGACAATTACAATGATAGTTAAAAGGCATAAAAAGGAAGAAAGTATTTCAGCCACTTATACCAGCATCACAAGAATCCTGACTCACTAAAGGAGGATATGAAAACAAGTAGGTTAAATCAGGACTGAAAGATTACATTTTATTCACTACCACTTCTCAGCAGGGACAAGTTTGCATCTTGACACACTAGATTAATTCAAATCAGCTTAATTAATGTAGATTCTATGCATTTGCCCAAAGTACAAGAGTTACATGCCCCAAAACAGCTTTATATGACTTACCTAAAGAAGCCAAGTCAGAATATTGCCCACTAAGAAGAAATAAATCCACTGCAACCTGTTGCCCTGAGCAGTCCAAGGCTAACTTCTTGTAAAAATCTGTTGATGGTGTCAGATGTATGTCCTGTTAATACAGTGGAGTATTAAAAAACACAAAGGAAATTCAGATGGATTAATGCATTTTATTGCCTGTTTTCAGTGACACTAACAATCGATTCTCCATCACTGATTATAGTGATACCTTATTTTTAAAAATCAGGTAATTGATTCGTGTTTATATTGTTTGGTTGTTTTTTCTTTTGGTTTTTTTTTATGCTACTTTAACAAAGGAGCAAGACAAGCACAAAATTAGCCCAGAAGAGGCAATCCCAGAACCCCCTATATGCACTGAACAGGGTTGTTAGTACTCTGAACCTTTCTGCTTTCCTAACCTTTGCTGTTGCTCTTTGGTTTGGCTCTTCTCGTGACTTTAGTGCTCCCATTCCCACGGATGGAAGCTGTGTCTGGAAGACAGTGATTCTACCTCCAGTGGGGGACATCAGTTTAAAGGCAGCCTGTAATGCAGGCCCCAGAGCACTCTGGGTTTCCAGGGACTTGGTAAACATCTGTGGCAATGTCTTCAACAGATCTTGAATCAGCTGCATGTGAGAAAACAAAAGTATTAAGCCTATGAGTCTTCATAGATTTCTACTTTATAGAGAGCTGACTGATGAACATACGTAAGTATTAACACTTCTAATATTAAGGTAGTAAAGAGAAGTACTAGAAACATTGTAGTACTGTCTTGTTTCAGGTTGGCAAGAATTTACAGTCACATAGATAAAAGACCTCTTTTTTTCTGCCTCAAACCTGGCATTTGAACAGCAGGTGTTAAAAGAGCATTAATTAATTTTAAAATTACCAAACATATCCCCAACTATGTAAACATCACTAGTTACTGAAGGAAGTTCTTGCTTCTTACCTCTTTATTTTCATTTAAATTTACTAATAAGTTTTCTGGCATTGGTATAAATACATCTGAAAGGAAAAAAAAAATTGAGTTATCTTTTAAAAACACATCAGGCTTCCCCTGATTGTATTTGCTAAGCACTATGTTTATTGGCAAAAGCATACAGTATCAGTGTATAAACCCATGCAAACATAATTATGTGGATTTCCTTTTTACTCATAGGCATTCCTGTGGCTAGAACCCCACATTAGAGTAGCAACTGACAATGTTGAAGGATAATCAAGACTATTAAGTAGAACCATATAGCAAAGATTTCCAGTGTTCATTCTACCCTGCCTCGTAACATCCAGTGAAAGGTGACTTGAAACAAAAGGCAGAAAATCTATAGAAATTTCCCCAGCATCAGTATATGGGATCTCAAGAGGAATCTAGGTAACTGCACAAATTAAATCAGGAGTTAGGAAGGCTGTCTTCATGTTTAAGCCATAAGCAGCCACAGCACTGCTCAGACACCAGGGAGATGTTTTTATAAATGAACACACACATATGCTACTTCTAAAGCCATTACTAGAAAGACTAATGATATGATCTAGAAACTCCCACCAGATATATATTTTTAAAGGCTGCCATAACCAGCAGTCATTAATAGGTACTGATCACAGAATTTATTTCTGCATACCTTCAATATCTGAAACTATAAGCATCTGAGGCTGCGAGAGACCTTCCTGAAGACTGTAGAAATGGATTGTGCTGTCAAACGTTATGAAGCCTATTTTTGTTCTAGTGTTCCCAGGAAGCCTGAAAATGAGACATATGGTGTTCAACAAGATGAAATTTCATTTCTGCAGGCTTTTTTTTTTAGCATCCACTGCATTTCTCCATGGTTGTTACAAAGTAGTTAGTTTAACAGCTAGACTGCAAAAGCTTGATTAAGTCATTTTGGAGAGAACCACAACAAAAAAGGAGCTCTTAGTAGAGTTACCTAGCAGGCACACAAAAACCTTTTAAGAGGGTAACCAGAAATGGAAGAAAAGGAAGAAATAAACTGCAAAACACCAAGCAGCATTTATATAAGTCCAAATAGTATGCATTTTATGAAAAGTTTACTAGATGTACGAGTCCTTTCTTTTGGGGATTGGTGAAGCAGATAGGAAGAGCCAGACTGAAAAACAAGCCTCAAAATTACCTTTTATATTGGTGTAGGTGTGATGGGAAAAAGACTACAGTACATTTTAACACAACACTGGCTATTGCCAGCCCACACTAGGAAATTTCTCTTTCAGACAGAAAGGACTGGCATGTTGGTGTCTATCACAAGTTTCTTAAGAGGAATGAAAATTGGAGATTTTATGACAAAAGTACTTACAGGTCAAGATTGTCTAACAAGGTCTGGCAGACTGTATTCAAGTATCCTGTCTCTATTGCATTGTGAGAGACATCAAACACAAAGAGGTACACGGGTGGCTGAGGTGGACGCAGCTGAGCAAAGGAAAGATTACCTTTAGTTTTTAAATAACATTTGTTAGATTGAGTTTATTCATTCCTTTGCAAGTTTAAACTGTTAAAAGAGCACACAGATGATAGCTAAAACTTCTGAATGCATTTGCCTCTTACATGGCAATACCAGAATTCTAGTTTTCTTCCAGAAGATACCTACATATTCTAAATACAGAACAACTTTGACATCGTAAATGTTTAGAAGTGAACTATCTGAAGTCCTCCCCAGCACTTCTCAGATACAATCCTTGAGGCAACAACTATTCTACGGAACTGGAAAGCATCCTCTGAAAAAAAGCTTTCTCTGACTTCCCTCTGAAAATAAAACAAAGGGAGAGACTAAGTAAAAGTAAATAACAACTTACCATGTATTCAGATGGAGCCATAAACTCAATAGTAGCATTCTGGACTTCAGGTCTTTTATGAGGTTCTCCATAAACTCTTGTCACAGGATTATACAGGAATTCTTCAGGAACTATGCAGGTAAGTTTATATATTAGTATTTCACACTAGTATTAGCTGTGCTGCATTTTAAAACAAATACATCAACTGTTTTGTGGCTGTTGGACAACACCTGGAGAACTACACTAGGCAGGGCAGCTCCTTTGTCACCTGCAAGGGTACCCTGGGGGACCATTCAGGCTTACTGTGCTTCTCTAGGGACACCACTGTCATTGGGAAACACTTCTCGTGACTCCCAGCATGACCGATGACAATCCCCCTACTGATATGGCCAACAACATTCCAGTCTCTAAGGCCAAGGTGGGCAAGGTTAATTGTAACACTTTAAAGCAAAAGGCACATTTAAAACTTACCATCATTCACTCTATAGCACAAATTGCATTTCCATCTCCTTTGGTCTAGAAAGCTGACAAAAGGGTTGATGTACGTCCGGCAGGAACGGCATCTCACAATAATACTGGAAGTGACCACTGGCAGTTGCTGGAAAATAAAAGCTTCCTGTTTTAAAGTATCATCACCCTACAGCTGCTCATCTATGGCAACACTATCTATACTGTGCTGGCTAGTGAGTCAAGGCATCCTTGTTGAAAGGAGTACTTCTGCATCCTCACAGCAGCCCTACAATTCCTTAATACGACAGGTAGGAACTGAGCTCTGACACTTGACTGTGCAGGTTCCCCTTCCAAGCCTCTAAGTTCTTCAGATTTTACACTGATGGTTTAAGACCAAGTCCTACATCCAATACAGATCAAAAAAATCAGGGAGAAAAAAGCCCACACCTTTGAAAAATTAATTAAAATGTGAAAAAAATAACAATGCTTAAGAGAGACACTGCTAAATTCAAAGTCTCCTGGCTATCTGATGACATCCAAACCCCTTCAACTTTGTCAAGTCTTGAGTTTAGAATCAGTACTAGGTTTGGAATTAATAACTACAACTCATAATGTGATAGACTGGAATTAGATGTGCTGCCTTCTATCACAGTCTGAATTATGTGCTGTCTTTAAGCTTTTGGTTTTTTTGAAGTTTGGAAGGGTTGGTTTTTTTTTTTTTAATTAAGAATTGAGACTTGAAAGTTTAAAAATGGTAGGGAGAAACAGTTCCAAAAAATTACAGTGATCTGTATGGAACAAGGAAATGTCAGTTACTATGGTCGTGTTTCTGGGCCAAGATACCTGCCCTTGTTTTATAATTCATTGTCCAGCTCTGGACTGTAATAAAGGCATAGTTGATATTTCAGCATTTAAAGTTTTGAATATTTGTCATACCGATAAGTCTTTGAAAGGATGAAGCAGGAGCCCCAAAGGAAGTTTGGCTTTATTCAATAAGGCCTGAGTTTGAGGAATGTTAGTCAGGGTACAGCGGAACAACCTACATGGAGGACAAAGGGTTATTTTCAGAGGCTTTCAGATAAAAGATTATTATTTCAGTAGTACAGTATATTTTTCTAGAGCTGTTGATGGTGAATTTCCATTTCCAAATAAAGGATCTTCATCTCTGTCAAATCATTTTGTTTCTATCTGAGCTTAATCCACAGTACATACTGGAGTTCTCACACTATTTTATACAAATGCTCTTTACAAGAAATGAGTGTCATTTCAGTCACTCAGGTCAAAGTTAAGCCTACCAATATTCAAAGTTGCACCAAATCTTCATATACTAAATGCTATTTTGGAATAAATCAGAACCAGCAAAGTTTAAAAAGCTGTTTTAAAACTTAGTAACTACAAACAACCCCACAGTCATTTTCTGAGTTTTGAGCACTCGGTAGTTTTCACAAAGTGCAGATGTGCATGGCAGTTTTGCAAATCCTGTCCAGCTTGTTTGCATGAACAACGTCACAAAGGTGCTGTTATTTCCTTTATCTACCATAAAAATATTTGCAAAGCAGAAGTCCCTGGCTGAACACAGTTGGGTTGGTCTCCTCAGAAAGATACTTGATTAACCAACTGTCAGCCTCTTGTTTGAAATTTCATTTACGTTGTTTCAAATGGTTACTTTCAATACAGAGGTCACCCATGCATGTTTCTTCATGGACAATCTTCTTAGTGTACCTCACCTGAGTGAGTTAACTCCTATTTTACACCTTTTCTCACCCATACTCACTGCTAGCTATAAAGTTTTTGTACTGTACCTAACTACAGCTGCCTTGTAAGCAACTTATTTTTCTTCATACTTTCTACACAGATGATTTTCCCCTCTTCAAAGTTAAACTTACTTAGCACCTTTATCTTAACACAGTGTAGCCCATTTTCAATATTTTCTACTCACAAACTAAGGAAATATTTTGTGAAGTTATGTTTAGAAGTAGGAATTTATACTTCTGATTATTTTGATGAATTATAGCAAACACATCATCTTACTCAGGATTGCAGTTGAGCTTCTGGATGTCTTCATGCAAGTTTGGGACAGGAGCCTTCAAGAGGGTCGTAGGAAGAATATTTCTTTCTTGAAGAAGATTCACAGGTCTTAACCCTTCCTGCTGTAGACTCAGGCCACCCATTGATGCAGTTAAGTGATTAGTGCCCAGGGCAGGCTAGAGTCAAATAAAATTTCAAAAATCAGCACCAATTATTTGGATGAAACCCACAGTTCATCTGAAAGCACTCATATTTTCCTTCAGTTTGCTTTCCTCATGTATCTGCCACTGTATCAATATATTTAGAAATACTGGTTGTCATGTGAGCTTGGACTTAGGCAGGTAACATAACAGATGAAAAAATTAGCATAAATTGGCTACAAAGCTCTTGAAATACAGAGGCTCAGCTGGCGAAAATGTTGGTCACTTAACATTGGAAGTTCAGAAAAAAAACCCCAAATACTTCAGCTAACACTAACAATGCAAGGGAAGAGAAACGTGCCAAAAGCAGCTGCAAGTTTCAAAAGAAACATCCTGAACAGATTCGAGGGTGGAACACTTGAGATAGAGCTGGCACACAGCTTTTCCAAACTGGTACCAAGGCACAGGCAAAAGCATTACTTCCAGGCTGTGTCTGTCCTTTTGAACAAAAGGTGCCCAAACAGGGAACAAAAGAAGCAGCACCCTAGAGAAGCACAACACACATCAGCCATCACTCTTCTTTACCCACACACACACCCCACAGGTAGTACTGAGATAAAAACCAGACAACCTTTACCTGGTGGAAATGTTTTGATCCATCTGGATATTGCAAAGCAGATGCATGCATTCCTGGTGCTCCAGGTGAAGAAGTATGTTGGTAGCCTGGAGGTAAGGCAGGGTAAGAATACCCAACACTTCTATTCATCTTAAGATTTGGGGCTGCAGGAGAATGATGTGGAGTAGCTAGAAGCAGAGTAGAAAAATACTTAATTGCTGAAGAACTGCACCTTACTCATGGCATTAGTACAACAGGAGGGCTGCTTGTTTAGTTTCTAGGTGTAAATAATACAACTGCTGTCAACTTTGCAAAGTGCTCTCACCTGCTTTACATATTACAGGCAAAGACATGCCAATTGTCAATGCTTTGAATTGCATATTTAGCTTCAAGACAGGCATTGAACCAAGTACATATGTTTGTACGTAAATGCTTAAACTTCTATCTTCCCCAGACTCTTAAGAGTTACATAATAGTAACAACCATTTTTACTCCCAAACCTTACCCATGAGGCCACCACCTTCAATTGCATCGTAGCTGTTTTGCACTACAGACCCATCACTGGCAGCAGATCTGGCATCACCTTTTAAGAAAAGCAATCACAAGAAAATTTTCACAAATTACAAAGAAGTTTTAATGACCTGACTGCAAAAAAATCCTACTTGCTGGATGAGTATTAAGACAACCATTTTGGATCTACTTTGTTTCTGTCCCAGGATGAAACTGAATTAAATGTACACTTTGGCCTCTTTCTCACATGCACCTCCCCTGCAGATGTGACCTCAACAAAGGACATTCCTAAAACCTCACAATCTTTTTTTTAAGGAAAACCAAAGTCCCTACACTTCTGGTTGAATCACCTTTTAGGATTCCTTTACATTAGGGATTTGCCATAGCTTCCAAGCTGACATGCAGTGAAGGGCCAGGGACACTCCCTCCTCAGCAGAGGAAGCATCTTTAGGCTAGCTGCAGTTTTCCAAGTACCCTGCAGCTCAGACTGAGTTCCCTGAAGAACTCTTTCCACTGATAATTCAAAAAACACCAAATTCTCTTCACTTATACACTTAGTCCACTACTGCTCACCAAACAGCAGCAGCTCTGACACAGTCACATATCAGTCAAGACAGAAATTCAATCTAAGAAAAACCTTGACACTGAGAGAGTGCTCCCAAAGGAGTTTTTGTAAGTCAACTATGTCTAAATATAGTAACACAACTATATACTGCTAAGTGGATATAGGTACTCAAGTTTTATTACCAAAAAATCTTCAAAGATGACCCAATAAAGGAACTTACATTACACACTGAATCTTAGTAGTGCACAGCAGTCAACCTGCCTCATAGACTAAACATTTTTATCTCTCCAGGGCTCTGAAAATGTTTCTCTTCATTACGAAGAAAATATTTTCTAAGCAGAAGCTGTTTCTAATGCATTTAATACATTCCAAACTAAGCTAAATCTGAATACACTATTCTTGTACTCACACGGCTACCACACACAAGAAACTGTCAATCTGAACATGCAAGGAACCCACAGCTTTGACAGAACTATACATGTAAAAATAAAGCTGCCAACTAGCACGTGGCCCCATCTTGCACGGGCACTAAATGCCAAACAGCTGGAGTCTGTCTGATACAGAGCCCTGAGGAGTTCTTAAACAATGGCATATTTGTGCAGGGCCCACAGGAGACACAAAGTCAGGTATCTCTCTTCAACAGCTGACACTTCACAGCCTCCGGTAACTTCCGTCAGAAAACTAACAAGTGCAAGATTTGTGTTTCAGAGATTTTACACAGAGGGGAAGAATAAGGTACAGCTACGTAAACAGCAAGAAACTGCAGGGTCCACATTTTAGCGCTCCCTTAAGAATAAACAATACAGGAAGTCATACATAGATTTTGTTCTCACAGCAGTCAGGGATGCAGAGAATTCAGAATTTCACCAGCATTTTATAGTACAATAAAGAAAAAAAAATGATGCCAACTACAGGAGACATAGCCATGTAAAACAGCACTTGGAAAGCTATTTTTAAGTGTTAATTTATTGAATTTTATTAACATCTGTCTACAAGAAGTATTTTTCTTCTTTCCAGGTCCTTACCTGCTCCTTTCAGATGAAATTACTAGCTGTATTAGCATCAATTTTACAGTTTGAGTCTCTAATAGAACAGTGTGCTTGACTGTAAAGGCTGCATATTACACCACGTTGCCATGTTTGAACTCAACATAAAGAGCAAATTGTTTCTTACCTTCTTGATTTGCAGCTGATTTTAGCAGAGACTGTGCACTAGGTGGTCCTGCTATCACTGTTGATGGCCTAGGTGGACCACCAACTGGTGGAGGTCCTAAAGGTGGCCTTGGAGGGTGGAGTGGAGTTAAAGGCTGAGTCACTGGTGGAGGTGCAGATCCTATAAAGAGATTAACTTTTAGGAGGAGTTTAACAGAGCTGAGAAAAGTCACGAAAGTTTTGTTATGAAAACACACAGATTGAACTCTAAATATTCCTCTTATTCACAGGATCAACAGCATGAGATACATAAATCCTAACATGTGTGTAGAGGGTCTCACAACTTCAGGTTGTTTCTGTCATGCTTTTCTCACCCTGGGTTCCTGTAGCTATTGATCTCTTTCAGCTTTTTGTGCTATTGTTGGCAAGCATTTCAAGAGATACAGAAAACATCCTAACTTTATAACTAAATCCGGAGTGATCACTAAACGAGCTACATTGGTTTAAAAAAACACCAGGGAAAAAAATACCAAGGAAATCACTCAGGAGGATTGAATGGCTAAAAAAATTATCTTATTCCAAACACTTGCTCTCATTTTGTATGCCACTTTCCAATATTTCTCCACATTTTCCTCCATAACTCCAAAGTACTAACTTGTTATTCCAATTAAGTGCCAGAAATAGTTTCATAAATTCTGTGGTATTGAGACATTTTGAATAGTATAAAAAAATTAGTCAGGCATATAACAAAAAAACTAGTCTCCATAAAAATCTCTAATGAGGCTAAAAGCACCTCACAAGAAAAATTATTTGCTTTTACATGGAAAATATTTCTGTACCTAAGTCCTGCTTGCATGCTCAGTTAGGAAAAAAACTCTGTAACAACAGAAAGCAGTTTGGCAAAGAGAACTTGAGTATTAACTGTGTTTCCATAATAATCACAAGTTGCACAATAGAGCTATTTAGTGTTCTAAGAGCTTTTACCACTGCATATACCAGCAGTCAAGCAGCAGTAACAGTCTAATACTTTTAGAGTACTTTCTGAAGACTGACAATTAACATTAAATGTGAAAATTACAAGTTTGGGGGAAGCTTTCCATTGAACTGACTTCTATTTCAACAGCACAGAATGCCTTTTAGTTTTCTTTCCAGGCTGTGCTCCACTTGTTTGCATCAACCTGACTGAGGCTGTTCAGAAAAACTACCTGAATCAAGTGATTACAGAAAATCTAACAAGATGACCATGCTCACTAAACAGAACTACAGTTTTCAATTGTGAAGTCCTGGGCTGAAACATGCTAATGCTCCAACAGCCACCCCAAGGAATGGTGAAGGTCACAGAAACAGCATCACCCACACACAGCAACTCAAAACAATGAGACACCACTCAGGAGTTACCTGCTCTTGCCAAGTGAAACGCCCAACCTGTGCACAAAACTTCCATTTCTAACCCAAAGAAAGCATCCTGGTATTTCTGATGAGTGTATCTGCTTTGACAATCTTGTTCCGCAAGCAAAATGTCACTGCAGAGTCGATTCTATACTCATTAGTTTTAAAGGACATTGAAAAATGGACACTGGTAAAATATCAAAAAGTGATGGTTACCTGGCTTCATGTAGCTGTTCTGCAGGGGAGGACCTCCTGGAGAAGCAGCATATTGGTAACTCCCTGGAGGATTTGTACTTCCTGATAACGACGACGGTGGCTGAGCTGACCCTGTCCCAGGCACACGAGCCAAATGGCTTGTTTGAGACCCAGCTGGCTGACTCCCAGGAGTCTGGCTGTACTGCCAGTTTGAAAGCACCGGAGGGCTGGCTCCAGGAGGAAAGCTTCCAGCAGATGATATAGCAGCTGAGTTCTGTAACACAGGTGGCGGCAGCACTTGTGGAACAGGACCTGTCTGTTGGACTGGTGACCCGGAGAAAGCTGTCACTGGTGGCCTATTGAGAGTCTGGCCAGGTCCTTGGTAATTGTTTAATTGAGAAACATTCTGAGCGCCACTATAGCTATACTGTCCAGAAGACTGATGTGGAGGAACCTTTGCCGGCGTCTGATGGGAATATGATCCTGGAACCGCAGGGCTATATCCCTGGCCATCTGGTGAATGCATCAGCTGATTCTGAACAGGGCCTGGAAGAAAAAAAACTACACTCAGTGTTGTGTATCACTTCTGAAAATAAAAGATGTTCCCTTGAATGTCTTTCCTTAGGATTTAATTAGTTTCTGAACCACTTTCTTTAAACCATCAGGTGTGACAGAAGTACTACTGCAGGGGACATCAATTTGGCAGTATTTTGCTAGCGATACTTAGAACTTTGTTTTGTTTTACAGTAACCTTGCAACCACTAAGCATTCCATTGCCATCCATGCTCCTGGACTGAAATTCACACAGGATCCCATTCCAGTCTTCAGAAACCCCCAGAAGCAAGCTGACCACAGAGGAGCACTCTCCCACACTGCTGGCAGTGACACCCACAAGCAGACAGAAAGCGGAAGATCCATTGCATAATAACTCTATTTCACACGACCACTGACACCAACTCACACACCAGGTTACCACAATGACACCACCAGCCAGTTCCAGCCGAGGTCACCACGCTACTTCTCAAGTGACAGAGTTCATCTATGAAAGTTTCTGCAGTTAATTTTAGTAAGAGAATTAATCATACACATACTGCTCATGTGAGTGGCCACCTGGTCACTAATATGGAATGAAGGGTAAGTTTATCATAAAATAATTCACCAGTCAGGAAAATAAAACTTGACAGGTTAACGATGCTCTTGATGCATTTGTGGGTTGGTATAAGTGAACTAAGTTTTACTCATTTGACGAAAAAAAATTGAAAAATATTAATAACTCTTCAAACAGTAAACAACACTGGCAGGAACATCATCAGATTCCTGCTTTACAGAGGAACACAGAGAGAATCCCATGAGATTTCCAGTCCAATAAAAGCTCCATCAAGAAAGGTACTCTACAGGTTGTTCATACCATTGCCTTAAAATAGACATCCTGAAGAGAGACTATCAATGTTTAAATGAAATCCTTCTGAGCAGAATACACTCAATACTGCAGGCCACAGCCAGCCATGACTCCTTGAAAACTACCAAAACACTTTCCAGTGTTGTATAATTCAGTTCAGCCAGTCACACTGTGGCTCTCCTCATCCCCTAAAAACACAGCTTAGATACTGGAGACATTTAACACACATAGTTACACATTAAAACAAAAACAACTGGTTTCCTATTGAAATGTAACATAATGGTTACATTCTGAAAGGTGAACAAGTTCACATTTCCAGGTTAAAATAACTTTGAACTCAGACATTTCTGACAATAAATTAAGCTAAATGCAGAATATATTGAAATTCTTAGTTAGGACAAATACTGCACTGGTCATTCAGCTCCTCATGGCCTAGAAAACCTTAGGCTCTGGGTCACACACAGCTGTTAATTAACTGAATATTGCAGAGATCCATGTAATTACTACAGTGCCAGTGACCTCATCCTCACCGCCTCTGTTATTTGTGCATAAAAAGTACACGCCATATTATTCTCCAACCATTAATTTCAACATGCAATTTATCATTCAGTTAGGAAATCCAGTTATACCCTACTGCCCTTACAATGCTGTTCATAGATATTTGCCATTAATAATTCTCTAAAATCAAGGGCGTTGAAAGAAAAAGCTCACAAAGATGAAAATGCTAACAGTTATTACTAACCTCCAAAAATTACCCTGCAGTGTATCAGATGGGTTTTCAGCAATTGGTTTACAAACCCCATTGTCAAGTAAACTTGCCAACTTTAAAAATGATGAATTCTTACCAAGCCTTCTGACTGTATCCACATAAACACTGATATAACATCATCACTATAAACTGTATGAAAAATACATAACAAATACAAATTAATTTCATAACTTGATTATTCACCTTAGGCCATGACTCTCTATGCCAAGCAGGAATCAGAGTATTAGGATTGCTCCCTTATGCACTATTTTCCCTGCTTGAGGATAAAACAGTGGAAGTGAGGTGTTATCAAAAACTGACCTACTTGATATTTTCTATGGCACCTTATGTAAAAATAAAAATCAAATTCACCACAGCACAATGTTTCAAATTTCAGTTTTTATTTTTCAAGTCAGAAGCACAATGAGAAGTCTCGATATCCTCATTAGTTCATGTTTCCAAGACAAGTCTGCATAAAGCTGCCAGCAAAGCTATAGAATTAGCACAGAGGGGCAAAACTCCTTTGCAAAGGGTTTCACAGTGAACAAAAACTTTTCAGGGCTCGCTGCTTTGTTGCTACCAGGTACCCATCTTGACCTGACCTCTTTACTGAGAGCCATCAAAGAGTATCTAGGCCCTCCAGCTTTCCCCAAATGCTGCTGGTTTTCCGTGAAGCCAAAAACAAACAAGGAATTCTGTGTAGACTGAAGAGCTACCTCACCTGCACAGCAGCAAAGCAGACAACACTCAGAGACCACAGAGATGAGTGAGTAATAGAAGAAAGGCCACCTACGTAACAGCAAAAGACTCCTCTACAGCAACACAAGGTTGTTTAATGTTCCAAAGAGATCAGGAGTGGCACCAGAATATGTAGAAAGGGTTGTCTGACAGTTTTATAAAATGGTCAAAGCACTAATGTGGAAGGCCAGGATCCAAGTCGTATTTTCTGTCACACAGAATTTCACTGTCCCCTACTCCAAGCCAGTTACTTAGCACATCACTTTCACCAGCCATAAGCTCTCCAACCTCCAGAGAAATGCAAAGATAAACACTCTGAAGAGTTGCATCCCAAGAGATGCCATGGGACCAGTCATCACCAGCACCCACTTCAGCTGACTCTGACCCACTGGATTCTAAGTCCAACTGCTTCTAAAGCACTTCATGACCTCAAAGTACTATGGTAAGATATCTGTGAGAAGAGCAAAACAGTTCTAAAAGAATTGATTCTCCTTTTTGTTTGCACTTCAGATCTATCAACCGGAAGGCAAATTAGACACCTGCAGTTAAATGAGTACAGAATACTGGTCCTATTAAAAGACAAACAGAAATGAAGGAGAGGAAGGTTGTTGCTAAGCAACCTGATGCTTGGTGCTAAACCACTTCCCGGTCAGGACACGGTGCTGCTGTGAAAATTTAGTGCCTTGGTGGACACGAGAGCTCGGGGAGTCACCTGCACACAGTTCAGGAACCAACAAGTTGCAAGGAAGGGCTGACACTATGTAACAATTTATCATCCAGCTGACACTTTTCTTTCCTCACAGACAACTGTTAAGCACCACTACAGCACTCTCAGTACCCTCAACACTGTTTTATAAAGCTTTGATTTTAGTATAAAGGTCAAGGATCACACCACCTCCTCAACATGTATTTTAAACAATGCTATGAGCAGTCTGTGCTTGAACTATTTGATTTATTTAAAAGGCCAACAACCCAAACCTTATCTCTAACATACCATAACAACTGTTTCATTTTATTACCTAGTATTTGCATAACTCCACATTTCAGTTCTTTATTTGTCATACACCTGACAGCTCAGTAGCCTGAAATTCCTCTTCCTCTGACTGCCTCTCCATAACTTCCATTATGTGCTTAATCTGACACTAGGGAAATCAGCAAACATAAAGCAACCAGTCTGTAAATCATCCCACACAGTTACTCCATTAGCCAATGTTCCCTTTGTAGAGCCTGCTCAGACCGTAAGTTCTCCAGAACACAGCCTCTCTCTCCACACCATATTCATATTCTTCCCACTATCTTGACCTTAGAAGCAACTACACAGTTAATTGCAAATTGTCATTTTACTGATGACTTTGAAGAAAAGCAATAAATACACTGTGCAGGAGGAGGGGGAAGAAAAATCAAAAGATCTCATTATAACTGAACTGCTTATGATGCAGCACAGCTACTGAAACACACAAGTGTATAATTAAGGAAGCAAGTGCAGAGGATGCAGCCTGTGTACGTGAAATCAGGAGACACTTCTAACAGCACAGATTTGCACACACGCAATGAAAACAGACACAGAGACAAGGCTGGCCTTGTATTTCTTATTCCTATCTTAAACCACTTGCTAGTAAGTTAGTTTCACCTTCAGTATCTAGTTTTAAAGAGATACATTTTGAGGGGAAGAAAGTCATCAACTTTGCAGCACACAGAAGCAGATAATGCCGGCTTTACGAGAATGACAAGATAAGAAAGCCCCGCTGTGCCGCAGGCTGAGCTCAGCGATAACCACAGTGCCACATGTACAGCCCCGTTCCAAAGGGTCAAACCTCGGCTGTGTCACCCGTGTCACCGACAGGGACCCACCCGGGCTAAGGGACCGTCCGGGGTGCCTCGAGCCGTCCGTGTTACGCGGGCAGCACAGACACGGACCCTCTAAAAGGCGCTGTCGTTCATACCGACAGACAAATATACTCGGGAATACTTCTGTCATGAAAATAAATCAGAATGAAGACTTATTTTGCCTAATGAGCCGCTCTATGTTTTCCTCACTGACACTTCGGGCAGGGCCCGGTCAGACAGCACCTGACCCCCGCTCCCAGCAGCCCTCGGCCACTTCTCCCACCACCCCACGCCTCTCCGAGGATCACACAAGGAACCCGGCACCGCTACTGCTCCTTTCTTGCTTTCCTCCCTAATTCAGCTGCGTTTTCCCTCGGGCCACGGGTGTCCGGGCTACAGTGAGAGCACCACCGAGCACAGCCGTGTGTAACCCAGCGAAGCCAGCAGCGAACGGCCCATACCCGGAACACGCTCCCCGCGGGCACCGGCCCCCTGCCCCGCTGCCCCGGGGCGAAGGGCGGCCTGGGCCCGGGGGAAGCGCCGCGGGGCGGGAGCCGTCCCCGCCAGGCCCTATTCCGCAGCCAGGCCCCGCGGCTCTGCCCCGCACTCACCGTTGCTGTAGGGCTGCTGTCCGGCGGGGGGCCCGGCGGGCTGGGCCATGGCTCGGCCGGGTGCGCTCGGAGCCGCCCGTGTGGCGGCGCCGGCCCGGGCGGGGGGGACGAACCCACCGGAACTGCCGGGCAGCGCGCGCAGCCGCACTGCGGACACGTGGCACTTCCGGGAGCGGCGCTGCGGCTTAAAGGGCGGGGCCAGAGGCGGGGCTGAACGGGCACGCGGGGTGGGGGGCGGGGCCGAGCCTCGCCGAACCGAACCCAACCCAACCGAACACAGCCGAGCCACGCCGAATCGGGCCGAGTCCAGCCGAACCCAGCCTAAGGTAACTCAGGCGACACGACGCTCGTCCAGCAGAACACGGCCGAGCCGCCCCGAACACAGCCGAGCCCAGACAAGTGCGTGCGCCGCGGGCGCCGGTGCCGGAAGGAGCCGCGGGGGGCGGAGCGGGCGCAACCGCGGGTGAGTGTAGGTGTCGGTGTGTGTCGGTGTCGGTGCTGCCCGAGTCCCGGAGCACCTCAGCCTCGGCGGCGGGTGAGCGGGGCGGGCGGTGAGCGGTCTGTCCGTCCCGGCCGGCGGGAGGTCGGGCAAGCCCCACAGGGCGCTGGGCTGTCCCTGTGCCCTGCTGGGAGCGGCCTCTGGGCCGCGGCTGGGCCTGGCCGGGGGTCTCTGCGCGCCCCGATGAGCCGCGGCCTGCGCGGGGCCGCGGGCAGCGCGCCGTGAGGGGGCTGGAGACGGGCGCTCCCCTCCTTTCTCTCCTATCCCTCCTATCGCCTCCTTCTTTTTCTCCCCCCTGGCACAGCCCTGGAGGCTGCTCGGACTGCTGGGGCCAGGGACACCGCCCGGTCTTTAAGGCTGTCACGGTGCTCAAAGATCCCGAGCTGTGCTGCTTCAGGGGAAAGGGTATGCGTTAAGTATCCCCGTAACCTGCAGATGCCCTGCAGCGTCCCTGGGCAGCCATCTGCCACGTTGTACTGAGCTGGCAACACTTGTTTGAAGTATTGTTATTTCTCCAGAAGTTACTGCTTTTAAGGATTTTTTTCATAAGTAAGAGAAAGGCTGCAGCAGCCCTGCAGTGAGGATGTGCTCTGGCAGCTGGGCTTTGTGAGCCAGGGCTGGCTAAACCAGGTGCCCTTAGGAACTCGTGTGTTGTGGTGCTGTCTTCACAGGTAAACTGTGCTGTCTCAAAGATTAGTTGCTGTAAAAAAACTGGTTAAAATACCTGAAGCAAGTCTGTGCCATTCCCTCATTTTTGAACTCTGTCCCTTTCCTTAGGTTTTAAAATACAACGTCCAAGTGCAGTTTCGTATCATAGAATAAACTGTGTTGTAGAAGCTCAGTTTATTCACTGAGTTTCCTAGGGATTTTGATCTTTGTTGCCAGTGGTAATATTTTATAATGTTACAGTGATCATGTGTGAAACTGCAACTTCCAAGCCATTGTGTTTACATCCTACTTGAAAAACTAAAAATACATCCTTAGCAGTAGGCTTTCAGCTGTTGCTTGCAGGTTGTGGTTTCAAACTGAACTGTGACTAGGGTGTGGATTTGGTACATTCAGGCTGGCCTGAGATGTCTTGCCTGGCTCCTGGTGACCGTCCCCACACAGGCACTGCACAGTGTGTTCCCAGTCCCCGCAAGAGCAATTCAGCTTGGGTGTCACTGGTTTCTGTTTCCTAATTATTTCATAAAGGCATTTAAAACTCTCTTTAAAACTCTGATATTGTGTCTTATCTAAACTTTGAGAGGCTTCAAAAATAAGTGCTGTCCTAAGGTTTGGAAGTGAAAGAATGAATTTTTAGCTAAAAAAATGCAAGTTGGGAGTAGGAGAAAAAAATTCCTAGTTTTCAGAGGATAAAAGAATTATGAGTAAGCTTGCTTGCTAGTCTGTACTGTCAGCAGCTTTCCCTTCAGGACGCTGGCTTGGTGTTACCAGAGCCACTGTGTGGGAATTCCTCATTCCCCACGGTCAGAAGTGTCTCGAGTAAATGAACGCACGTCCTTGGTCTATGGAGTGTTGGACAGGGCTCCATAGGAGTTACCAGGTGATGCTTTGCTGATGAAATAACATTCACCAGGGTTTGGTGGGGACATTTTTCAGTTGTAGACATCTGTCACTGAAGTGATACTAGAAAGTTAACTTTGGTATCTTTGTGGAGGAGGCACAGTGAGTTGGTGATGTCTGTAAAGTAGTTGGTATCAAAAGACTGTCTTGGTCCAGCACAATTTTTCATTCAAAGCTTTTGTCTGCTTACAGTGGATTATTTTCAAATCAACCCTTGACATAACCTTAAAATAGTATCTTCGTCTTCCTCGTGGCTTGTGAATAGTGATTGCTGGAGTCTTGATTGTTCTGCTTATATGGTGTTTTCAACATGAGCCTCAGAGTTTGAGTCCATGCGTATTCAACAGCCTCAGGTCTCCCCTAAATTTGCCTTGGACCTGCTCTCAGCATAACAACTCTGGATACCAGTGCAGAACCACCACAGCTTTGTAATGCTTTGATTTGGCACAGCTGCGAATTATGTGGTTACTTTTCCTGTGTGATAAGAGTAGATTTAATATCTCTATTCAAATATTACCTGTGTGCCTTTGCAATTAGCTGTCCCATTTTTTTCCCATTTTGAAAGTGTTTTCCTTTTACTCCTGCCAGCTGATATGGAGGCTGTTCTGTGAGGATTTGGATAGCTCTGTTTCCAACACCACTTTTCTCAGGGTGATGGAAATGGAACCAACATTAATGCTTCTTCAGCTGTGTTTGTAGGGTATTCCTGTTCTCACATTAATCATTTGAATCTTGCCCCTTAAAGTTTTTTCTGTAAGGCACAAGGATTGTTTTGGTTGATGTTTTTTTGTAACGTAAGTGTAATAGATGGAAAAGGTTAATACAACTGAACACTGAAGTTATTCTCACCTCAGTAATCTGAGCACTTCTCTTACATCATGCTGTTTGCCCTGATTTGCAGGTTATTTGAGTCGATCGTTTTCCTAAGCCCCACAGAGGCTTTTCTCGATTGGTATTTTGCTCAAGCAATAAATAAATCTGCTGACGTGTGTGTTCTGCCATGTTTGCTTATTCTTGACCTTTGCTTTTTAGCCATGCAAGGGACAGTTTCAGTCATGACGTTGTGTAACTGGGTGTTTATGCATTGACAAGCATTTTTGATTTGTATTCTTAAAATTTGTGCCTGTTGCAGCTGGTGAGTTGTTCAGAGCAACAGATGGGGGTAAAGGTTTCAGGGTTAGTTGTGGAGAAACCAAGACACCTGGTGCTTTGTCATCTGAAAAGATTTTGTTCCAGTGCAAGCAAATGTCATTTAAATATTCACTCCTCCTCTTTCCACATTGTCTTTGTGTGATGTACCTGTTGTTGCGTAGCAAAGAAACTCTTCATTGTCACGAGTGAAGTTGCTATGACAGATACCTGGATTTGGGGCTGGTTCAGACCTGTGTTTTGACTCCTGTGTGCTGTGCTCCAGGCTCAGAGCTGCCCTGAAGTCATCTTGTGATGCCTCAAGGCACCCCTGCAGCTTCTAAACAGGTGTGGTGAGAACCTGTAGCAGCGTGGATGCCTCTGCCAGCTGTGCTTAGCAGAGCAGTCCAGTTTTTCCAGGGCAATCCGACTCCAGTGTCCACAGGCGTCATGCATTCCACT
The DNA here is from genome assembly GCA_013400975.1 of Atrichornis clamosus. Classification (NCBI taxonomy): domain Eukaryota; kingdom Metazoa; phylum Chordata; class Aves; order Passeriformes; family Menuridae; genus Atrichornis; species Atrichornis clamosus. The sequence goes on from WBMZ01012691.1 coordinate 34,996, forward strand.
AGGAATTAGCTGGCTTAAAGGTTTCTAAGGATGTTGCCCTTTAGTCTTTCAATAGGTTTTCACAAGAAATACTAGTTCACTGTGTCAAACTGGTGCTTTCGGTGTGATCTAGAGCACAAGTCTGATGAGGAGCAGCTGAGGGAGCTGGGAAGGCTCAGCCTGGAGGAAGGAGCTTCAGGGTGGGAACGCCATCACCTACACCTCCCTGACAGGAGGTTGCAGCCAGGTCGGGGTTGGTCTTTTTTTCTCAGGTGACAAGTGACAAGACGAGAGGAAACAGCTTCAAGTTGTGCCAGCAAAGGTTCAAATCAGATATTAGGAAAAATTTCTTCACTGAAAGGGTGCTCGGGCACTGGCACAGGCTGCCCAGGGCAGTGGTGGAATCGCTGCTGCTGAAAGCCTTCAAAAGTCGTGTGGATGTGGCCCTTGGGGACATGGTTTGAGTGTTGAACGTGGTGGTACTGGATTAACGATTGGACTAAATGATCTTAGAGGTATTTTTCAACCTCAGTGATTCTATGATTATGCTCACTTTAGATAATGAGAAAATTAAGATGAAAGCTAGGAAATAAACCGCTCATGGCTACACAGTGAACCTAGTATTGGTTCTCAGCTCAGTCTTCTGTTCTGGGATCTAAGCTGAAGGAATTGAGTAGGAAATGTGAGGTTCTAGTGGGGTTTTTTAAACAAAGATTTTGCATTTAAGGTTTGAATTGTAGTAGCCTGTGCAGGACAATACAGGAGGTCACTGTCTTTGAATGGTAATTCCAGTGCTTTGTGCTAGATAGTTGTTTCCCATAACAAGCCAAACAGACAGATTCTGTGTGGGCAACAGGGATTTATTTGATATCTAACTTCTCTAGATTAAACTCCACAAAACTTCTTCACCTCTTATTTCTTCTGCTTTGAACACCAGCAGCTCCTAAGGGTAGCTGAGCACTAACTTTGCACTGATATCCCTCTAGTGCCCTCTCCAAAGTGACACTTTTTTCCAGCTGTAAATCTTATGTGATGATCCTGTTTAAAGTCTTCAGTGGATCATCACACACCTTCAACAAATTGTACTAAGGATAAAATGATTTTTACTTCTTGCAAAGACTTTTCTCCACGTAGTGTTTTCCCAAGGGAGAGGAAAGTATTTGCTGTTGAATCACAAGGTCTGGTTTCTGTTTTCCATTTCTGCACAAATTTTTAATGTGTTGTCACTTAATTGGTCCATGACACAGTTTTCCAAAACTAAATTGTTTTTTTATTTTTAAGATAGGACTTTGAATTACTTTTGTTACCTATAAATATTTTACAATGCTTCACGTGCTGTTCTGACAGGAACTTAAATGCATTATATTTTCTGTTTATTTCAGACTATAAGATTCAGATATGTTCCTATTTGATTGGATTTACAGTGGTTTCAGTAGCGTATTGCAGTTTTTAGGTAAGTCAATTTTGTTTGGGCCTTTTCCTTTCTGCTATTCTTGTGTAAAATGCTGTTCACCTGTTATCTTCAAACAAGGCTGCTGGGTAAATAATAATATTTGGTTTGGTGTATATTCAGTAACACTCAAACAAAAGTTTCAGTTATCAATACTGAGTATTTCCAGAGTGTGCTCTCCACTCATTCTTACAGTAATCCTTAACTTCTATTAAAAAAATGCCCTTTCTTTCATAATCATAATAGGTTGGGCTTCTCTAGTCATACTACATTTAACATGGTGTAATTCAGTTGACTTTTATGGACCTTCTCCTGATTCTTCTCTGCTGCAAAGAACTGAACTCTGTTATTTTAATTCAGTTCTTTTGCATATGAGGATATAATTTCAGAACCCAAATAGGAGGAACTGTCTACAAAAAATTAATGCCAGGTATTGAAGTCCTTTCTCGTGTTCAGCAGTGCGTTGTTCTGTGACTTTCTGTTCTGTGTCACAGAATTCAGTATGAAACTTCACTGGCATCTGCTCAAGATCCTCAGAAAATTATTCCCTGGCCAAAAAGTCTGCAATCCATATCAGTTCAAGGAAAAAACGCCACAATCAGGAGGAAGATGAATGTTAGGATCCTAGAAAAAGGACCAGAAGTTGCAGATCACATAGGTAAAAGGCACAATTTCCAAGTTCAAAGGATTTTATTGAAGTGGTCAAAAAGCATTTGAGGCTAAGAAATCATGGCAAGCTGTGCCACCTACCTTTTATCAGTTGAAAGTTTAAAGTTTTTCACTGACTGTCAGACCCTTGGCCTGCTATCAAAATGTGAGTCAGTGAAATTTTAACTAAGTTGACTAATCTTTCTTATCTCCTGTTCCTTAGCTGTGCAGTGATTGCTGCACACTAGCCCACTCTTCTATTCCTGTGCAAGCAAGGGCTAATTCTGGTGAAAGATAGAGGAGCTTGAAGTAGCTCCCTCTTTTATGCTCCTCTTTTTCTAAAAGAAACACTTTCTCTTTGCATTCTCAGTTATACTTAGTTGAAGAAGGCAGATGATAACATTTGGGAAACTCCCCACAGTTCCCTGTGCTGTCCTGTCAGCACGCTGATGTAATCACTGTAGGAAGAATGTCTTTGCACACATATAGTTTGGGAATGCACAAAGAATATTTATTTATATGGATATATAATAATTCTGGTCTTGGTATAGCCAATAGCTGAAGTATGGCTGCTTGTTAGTCTTGTGTTTTTATGAAAGACACTTGGGAAGCATGAAATGTTTTGGAGAAAGCAGCAACATCTGGTTGGGAAGCAAAGACTCCTGGATGTGCAGGCTGAGAGTCGCAAAAATGTTACTGTTTTACTATAGGTTAGTAGAGATTTGTTTCACTCATAAGGTGAACGTGAACTGGAACTTCTCCTGTGATGTCAATTAATATATGAAAATATTAATACTGTCTCCTCCATTCTGTAGTTTAATAGTTAATATATATATGGACATGTGAGAAGGTGAGTTTGGGAAGTAAGAGTTGTGTATTTGAAAGAACTGTGAAGTCACTCTACAGGACCTGAAGTAATAAAGTTCATTAATGAAATAAGCTGAGGAATATGAGAGAATATTTATATGTGCAGGTTACAAAACATGTCCAGCTGGAATGTGATCCCTGAGATTAGCTTAAAGGCAGAGGGAGAGGTGAGCAAACAGCAGTAGTGTAAAGGTCTGCTGGGCAGAGGCACCTCTGCTCCTGGAATGCTGCAGCATCAGCGGGGCTGGCTTAAAATCCTACCCTAGAAAACTACACACGAGGATAGGACATTAGAAAATAAAGTCTTTTTCAGTACAGAACAGGATTGATTTTTTTGTTTTTGAGTTTAATTTTAATTTAATCTTAATGTTTTACTTTGAATATCAATCAGTTCGAAGCAGTGAAAACTAATTTTGGCAAAGGATATGGTGTTGACAAGTTATAAGAGAATTGCCCTTTGATAATCTCCAATTTAAGAAAATACAGTGTTCGTGTTTTAAACATCTTTCCTTCATAGCAACTGTTGCATTTCTGGGGTTACAAGTAGAGGGGAGAAGAAGGGCAAAAGGCATTTTTATAAAGATGACAAGCAATGAAAATAACATTTCTTATTTTTGTTTTGAAAGCATTGTCACATGGGAACAAGTGTGTCAGAAATGCCCTGACAGGGCCATTCAGGATGTAGTCAACATTTTTCCTGGGGGTATGGGTGAAAGTTACTTTTTGTCTAAATAATACATGAACCAACATTAAAGAAGTCATACGTACATGTGACTATTGATGTTGAAACCAATTTCTCTATAATATTCTGATTGAGGTCTGAATTTTCTCTTTACCTCGGACAAGTTTTTTGCTGTAACTGGAGGTAGCTGAGCAGAGCACCCTCTGTTCAGGTTCAGGACAGTCCATGCTTCAGAGCCTGCTATTAGTGCTGGACCTGCACCCACCTCTCCACCTCCTGTGAGCAGAACTATCGTTTTGCTGGGGCAGAGTAAACAATACTGTCGGCGTTTAGTCCCGTTCTGCCATGCTTTTCCTAAGATAATGTAAATGCATTTCCATGATTGACACATTCACATCACTTGTGTGCCTCTTCTGTTACTGCCAAGCAACCTGAAAGCTGCACATGGTACCTGGTGCAGCAGGCACGTGGTAAGTGGGAATGGAGTTTGTATGAGTAGGAGGACGTGGATAAAGGGCACTGATAAAGTGTGTCGTGGAGTTTGGCTGGCCTGTATTTTGTACCGTGACTGTAACACTTTGTTCCTGGGAGCAAAATCACGTCTAGTGCTAGAAATGAACTCCTACCAGTTGAACTGATTATTCACTAGGTCCTTCTTTGTTCTAGGACTGTACAAGAAATCAGGGAAACTAGTGTTTCTTGGACTGGACAATGCTGGAAAAACTACATTGCTACACATGCTCAAAGATGACAGACTGGGACAACACGTCCCCACGTTACATCCCAGTAAGTTAATATTGCTGGTTCCATAGCTACAAAGTATTTGAAGAGTTGCAGGAAAAGCAGGATCTGATTACACATCATAAGACCACCAGTGTAATTGGGGAGAAACAAAGGGATTTTTGGGATTGCAGTCCATAGATAGTTCAAGTAATATTAAAAAAAATATTTGTAGGATAGTTTAGTGTGTTATATTTAAAATTAAGAGACAAGTAACAAGCAGAATGATGAAGCTGAGAGTTTATACTGCAGAAGCTATGAGAAATAGGGGCTTGCAATATTTGGGAACAGCTTCCCTGTGTAACTGGAAAATTAGTGTTTATGTCTCAGAGGTTGCTGTGTAATTGTTGTCCTGGTAACCTTGCAGGAGAAAAAGTTCAACACAGGTTGAAAATGTGGATTGATGAAGTCCAGTAAGGAAGTGAGAAATAGGGAAGGCATGTGAAGAGGAGAAACCTTGAACAGTATTGAACACAAAATGCCAAATACAAAATCTTTTTTGCAAACCAGATGCCAGAGCCAACTGTTGTTTGTGTAATATGTAGGGATAAATAATGTACGAATACTCTCTGCTGTTCTTAGCATCGTAGATATTTCACTCATGATTTAATAGTTAATAACATTTTGATGTTACACAAATGTGCCATTGATTTTGAATGTATTACTCTCATTTGCTTTTTGAATAGCAAAATAAAGTAAAATCTATGTGAAGAAGGCCAGACTTTTCCAATGCATTGCATAATCTTCACATAGAACATAATTCTGTATTTCCAGCTTCAGAAGAGCTGACAATTGCTGGCATGACTTTCACTACCTTCGATCTGGGTGGACATGCCCAAGGTAAGAGTGTGTGTTGACTCACTTAAGCTCACTGAATTGGGTTGGGGTTTGTTTCCAATTAGAAATACAGCTCTGCTGCAGAGACTGACTTTCCACATTCTTCTTGGACAGCACAAAATACATTGGCTGCTGTTTTGTCCATCTTCACTACTGATCACAAATCCCAAATAGAATTTGGCAAGAGCTGCAGTAGAGCAGAAACTTTTGGCTAATACTGTGAAGAGGGCTTCTGTACTTTGAATTGCTTATATTTACCTTTAAGCTTTGTGCTTCAAATTTACCTATGTTGACATAATTCTTGGGGAAACAAAAAACATTTCCGTGCATCACTGTTCACGTGGGATAGAGCAGTGATAGCAGTAAAGGGAATTATAATTTTGCTCTGTTATTTCAAGCTTTATAAAACTTGAAATTGCATCCCAAAGACTGGCAACATAAGCTAAGACTTTGAAAAAATCAAATAAATAAACCCCCCTACACCTGTTGCATCTTAATTACCAATGTGCATCTCTCTGAATGTGGGAATAATTTCATTTTATTTTTAATTCTCATTTAATTCTCCAGCTCGCAGAGTGTGGAAAAACTACCTGCCTGCAATTAATGGCATTGTGTTCTTGGTGGACTGCGCAGATCATGAAAGATTGCTTGAGTCAAAAGAAGAACTTGATGTAAGTTTAAATCCACTTTTGAAAGTTTGAACTTCTAAGAGCTAAACTCAAACACCCAGTATCCTACAGAGCTCATGTGTCACCTGCACATGAGTAGTAGTGATTTGGCCTTTTGTGTTCTAAATTAATCACTCCTCCTTTCTCTGTTCCTTTATAGTCACTAATGACAGATGAAACTATTGCTAACGTGCCTATCCTAATTCTTGGTAACAAGATTGACAGACCTGAAGCCATCAGCGAAGAGAGGTTACGAGAGACATTTGGTCTGTATGGCCAGACAACAGGAAAGGTATTGCTCTTTTTTTTCTGTTTTCTTTTTTTTTTTCTGGGTTTTTTGTTTGGTGAGTGTTTTTTGGTTAGGAAGTTTGTTTGCCTTATTTGTGTGTTGACTCTGGTTCGCTCCAGCTACACAAAGTAAATGCTTTTTTAATTTATAAAGTGCTTAGTACATAATAACAGTATATGGAATAAATCCTGGGGTCTTCGTTTGTGTGTGTGTGTTAGATGCATCTCTGCTACAACTTTTTTGCATTGTATTTAATGTCACATTTTTTCAGAGACAACGTATTTGCACTTGAAATAATTTTCATTACTTCAACTTTCTTTTTCATTATTTTTAAGCTGACTTTTCAGAAGCTATAGAGAGAAACATAAGAGAAAACTGGATAGAGTGATTCTTCTCGTTTAAAGTACAAGCTTCAATAATTTTCTACTTGACGTATTTACCTAAAGCTTCTAGATAGATTTATGCCATTGTAAGTTCGTAGGTTGTGGGAAGGAAAAAGTTCCTACTGGCATCTGTAGCAACAAGACAGATTTCTAGTATGGATCTTTGTGATACCTCAACTCTTCTTAATGTAAACACAGTGCACTGCTTTTGGGTACTAGAAACTTGTTGCTCAGTTGTTCTTGGCTCTTGGAAAGACACCTGTCTGCAGCTGATGGAGTTATTCCAGTGTGACTTCCATCCCAGCTCCCATTAGCTGACCAGCTCTGCTGAGGGCACCTATCTTGCAATTCCTCTTTGCTTATTCACTCTTAGGTGCCTCCCTTAAAGTTCAGGGCCAGTCAGAGTTTAGGTCAAGCAGGAACAAATCTTTACTTTCTTCTTTGCTGCATTTTGCCCTCTTGTTTTCTGATTTTCACACCACACGTAGTTGATGAAGTAGGAACACCATTGTGAATCTCCAGTTGAGCAACAGCTTTATTGCACTCTGCTGATCTTGGCAAGCATCTTGCATTCTTGCTTTGGTCAGTCCTTAAATCCATAGCAAACACTTCTTTTATCTGGTTGGAAAATTATTGGAAACAGAGCAGGGAACTGTGACTGAAAACCAAATGTAAACTTTAAAACTCTCTGTGCATGTTTGCTGTTCCATTCTGGTTTCATGTACTTTCTCCTCTCCAGTGTGGATGTACATGAAAATACACATCTTGTATTTCTTGTATATGTGTTACTGAGATTAAAGTTACATGTTCTGGTCTCTGTGTGGAGATGTCAGGCCCAGAGAAGCTGGAGATGCCCCATCCCTGGAAGTGTTCAAGGCCAGGTTGGATGGGGCTTGGAGCAACCTGGTCTAGTGGAAGGTGTCCCTGCCCATGGCAGGGTGTTGAAATGAGATGAGCTCTGAGGTCCCTTCCAACCCAACCCATTCTATGATTTTAGATTAATTTATTTTCTAAAATTCCAGTATCAAGCACAAGTTAAATAAGGGCATTCCACAGAAACAAATGTCCCTGTAAAATAGATGTCGTTTCATAAGGGAACTGTAAGGGAATGTTTGTGTCTCTGCAGGGCAGCACACCACTGAAGGACCTGAACGCCAGGCCCCTGGAGGTGTTCATGTGCAGTGTGCTAAAGAGACAAGGCTACGGGGAAGGGTTCCGCTGGATGGCACAGTACATCAACTGATCACGCCAAAATCACATCAGCACGTTCTGTCCCCTGTCTGAATGTTAAGTCTGCTCCTTATTTGATCACTCAGTGTACGTAACTTGAATTCATTTGACTGTTCAGTTTTAAAAATACACATTTTTAGCTAATTATATCATTGATGCTAAATTGTAAGTGTGAGGATTGAAAAATTATTTCAAGCAAGTTTGTACCACAGCCTGTGAGCTTTCTGATCCCGTGCAACATCCTTTTGCAGCTTTTAATTTAATGAGTCTCCAGCACCATTTTTGGTCAGAGCAACTTTCCAGTACAGTATGTTTGAATGCACTTTTTAACAGCTGAAAATGATGAACATGTGAAAAATATTTAATGCTTATGTTAAATTTTTTATGTACTTTTTTGAAACTGGTTTTATAACTTTAGAGTATATAACCATCTTTCAAGGAATAATAAATAATTAGCTGATGGATAATTGCATGATGCCTTACAGTTTTCAATAATACACTTTCTTATGCAACGTCATGCAATAAATTTAAATCCAGTTTTTGGCAACTTTAATGGGAAATGTTTCATTTTAATGTGTCTTAACTAGTGAAGCTGCCAGGTGATCTGAATATGTGGGATATTTTCCTGAAACACAAGCAGGCCACAAAGTAGTTTCCTTGTAGGTTAGAGTAAGGTGGGTTTTTTCAGACTACTAAATTGTAATTATTTTAGAATTTTGCATAGTAAAGGAAAAACTTAATATGATGCCCTTATAACCACCACAAGTACAAATAGTGTAAATTAGCTGTGCCAAAGTAAATCTTGAACTAATGTCAAAAGTGGTCTTAATTTACCAGTCTCTTGAATTAAACCCCTGATGCAACTCATGAAATACAGTTTTTTTCTGAAGAAATTAAGAATACCACTGCACTAAATATCCTGTTTCCAATTTCATTAGTTTTTAGGTCTGCCAGAAGACTTACCCATGAAACTGCCAGGAAAAAATGTATTGCCATTGATGCTTGTGAAAATTTATCAGCTCACACCCAATTGGCCAGTTTTATATTTGGTATTTTGAACAGGGACAAGATGGATTCTTTTATGTGGTTTTGTCCTGACACCTGGCCAGTGTGGCAGCTGCTGGCTGCCCAAGGGACTTATTTCTGGGGTAAAATTCAGTTATCTGCAGTCTCTGTTTCCTGTTTCTGACTGGTTTTCCCTGTCTTTGAGTGTGTTACTTCCCCAAGGAGAAAGCAGGTTGTCTTTGAAGAAAGGATGTTGAAGCACGTGTGTCTGTCAGCATTTTGTTGATGCTGGCTGGGAGCTCTGGTTGGTGATTCCATGTGCTGGGGATGTTTTACTTTAATTTGCCAAATGAGGGTGGGGTTTCAGCCCTGGAGTCACCATTTCACCATGATGGGTTTGAGTTTCACTGTGTAGTGTTTTCCCTCATACAAGTACAATCTGCTGCAAGTTTTACTGAATCCCTTTTACTTCCTGTTGTACATCTTCTTCAAAATACTTTAGGCCTTATGTTTCCAATATCCACGGCAGCAAAAGTATTTCTGACTGGTTTGATTTCACAAATAACTTTCTCTTGACCTCTGGGCTTGAATCTCAAATTTAAAGCCTGTAGGCTCATAGCAAATAAATGAGACTTACTCCTTGCCCAGATCTGAACTGGTATGATTGAATATTGATGATCAGTTCCCCACAGTCCTAGACTGTGCAGCTGAATAATTCAGAACCTAACAAATATAAATTGTAAATGAAGTTTATTACTGCAGAATCACATGCAAAGCATTAAGCCCAGTTTGTTCATGGTGAAGTTCAGTGTGATGGTATTGGATGGCTTTTCCAAATGACCAACATAGAGAATTGTGCATTTAAACTCGTGCTCAGCTGTAGAGTAGAGTCTCTGCTGCATAATTCCAAACTGGAGGTAAGAAGTGGCCTCTCACCAGTGTGTGGACAGTGTGTCTTTACTACCTACAGCCATTATGTAGGGGATATGCCGCTTGGTTTTTACCTCTAGCTTTTTCTGACGATGGTTATAATGCAGAGAACAACATCTAAATCACTAGATGGTGTAAATATTAAAAGTACTACTTGCAGAGCCACACTGTGATGTTGATATGAGAGACTGGGGACTGTGTTGCCCGTGCTTATGGAAATGAAGCTGGAGATGGAGATGTTCTGCTGCACTTCCACAGGCTGAGCCACTGCATGGGCATGAGGGGTCCTCTTCACCTGCTCTTCTAACCAACTGTGAACAACAGCAGTAAAGAAAGGGATAGTCCTATGAAAAATTAAAAAAGAAGGGAGGTGACGGTGCTTAGAAGTGTGTGTTAAGAATAATTGTCAGTGTTACAGAAATATTCTTGATTTCCTGGTTCCTGCTGTGGGATGGTGGCTGAAATGTGGTTGTAATAAGGGCATGAGGAAACCTGGACCTTGTGTTATCCACCTGGGTGTGTTGTTGGAATAGCTGATCAATGCTCAGTGAAATACATAAATAATCTTGTTCTGTTTCATTTCATTCAGCAGAGGAAGGACCTTTCTTCTGTAGTTTACGTTCTGTTGTGCACTTGAACGTGAATGAGTGTTGTGTGTCTTTGTGTGAAGACTTCATTAATAGACAAATATACTGATGAGAGTTTTCCTGATGGTTCTGATCCCTACCCACTCCACATCTCTCTGGCCATTTATTTCTATTTTATTCCTACGACTGTGACCAGTCTTGCTTAAAAAAAAAGCAGTGTCCACATTTGGGTCTGACTTGTTTGAATTTTTTTTTTTGCACTCTTGACTATGCAGATTTCAATTAAACATCACTTTAAAGAATGTGAAAAACTCATTAATAAAATGTTATTTATGAATTGTCTCATTTTGTTTTTACATTGCAACAGTTCCTTAAGAGAAATGAATGCAGATTTCTAGGATCCTAATAAGTACTTCTAATAGTGGCCTGTGTTTCACTGCAGTGACCCCAGCTGCCAGCATCTCTGGGTTGAATAAGATTATTTTGCTTGGATGTAATTAAAAGTGGGGTCTAATATGTATTGTATAACTGAGAGGTGATTGCTGTATTTCAGTCTTGGTTTAATAAATTTTTCAGCAACAATTATTGGCACTGGACATGAGAAGGATCTCTGAGCTTTCTCATTTATCTTCTTGCCAGATCAGGATTATTTCATTAATATTTCTGTGTTCAGGTCCTGTCTGTGATGTGCCAAAGGTGACCTGTGGCATTCACTGGAATACAACACCTGCATGCATGGGAGCTTTATTGTATTTTGATAATTGGAACTGAGCATCAAATAAAACATTCGGTACCCACTTATTTATAATAATGTCAGTTCAGAAAAGTGATGGAGGTGGTCTCCAATCCCAGTGAATTTGCAGGTCTGCTGGAGGTCAGATTGTTCTTCTCTTGTTTGTACTGTCAAAGTACTTGGTTGCTAACAACCAAAGTACAGTATTTCTGTCGACTACAACCTGCTCAGATTTAGGTCACACAATTTTTAGTTGTGGACTGAGGAGTTCCTTTACAAACAGCCTCCTCCACTGGTGTCAGTGGGGACGTGTAACTTCCTTGCACTTAGACAAACCACTCTTTGCACTGGTGTTTCTGTTCTGAAATGTGAGTGCTCTAAATGTTTAAAAGCATAATTTATATAATAAACTGCAGAAGAAAAACTAAAGATGAAATTCTTTAACATGTTGTCAATGTGTTTGTTATTATGTTGTCCCATCCTGTGCTGGAAATACAAGTATTGGGAAGAGAGAATAAAATTTTGCTTGAAATTTGAAGAAAAGGAGTTTTAAAGAGGTAGTCCTTGTTTGGTTTTGTGAGCAGATATGATATAATAATTTTTTTTTAAATGCCTTATTTTTCTTACGGCCCTGTTTTTGACTGCACGTGTTGCATCATAGTAAGAAATCTTATTTTGGAGCCTTTGATGCCTTTCATTTCAGGGCCTCAGAGCTTCCAGTCTGCTCATGCTGCCTCATCACCCTTGTGAGACGAAGGGCTGCTGTCCTTGTTCTACCTGTGGCAAAGGTGGTGGCTGCAGGGATGAGGTCGGGCTTGGTCTCTGCCTGAACAAGAAGAGCTCTCACAGCAGCCTCGACGGAAGCAGTGCCTCCTTCACCTGGGCACCGTTTGCCCCTGGTCTTAATGGGATGGCAGAAGCCTCCCTCACATGGAAGCTGCTGGAGCTGCTGCACAAACCTTGTGTAAATCACTGGCATTTTGGGTCCCCTTGTTGGTGTTCAGAGCACAACAGTCAGTCTAAGCATGTGCCATTCACTGTGTTGCACCCAACTATGGCAAGCATAACAAGTTAAAAGAACAGCAGAAAAACTTGCAATGTGTAGACTGGGTGCAAAGCCAGGATCTACCTGTAATTTCATTCTCCTTCCTAAATAAATGCTTTTCTCATAAAAGGAGAGTGTAAAGGCATACCTTCAGTATTGAGTCCAAGTGCCTGATTTGGGCACAGGCAAAGAAGACTTATTTATATTGTTTGGAGGGTTTTCCCCCCACAAAGGTGGTCCTTTACTGTCAGAGTGGTTTGATTAACTCCCAGGAGCAGCACCAGCTGGAGCAAACCCTTGGCAGTAGCTTGGAGCAGGGATGAGCTGTTGGATGAGCTGATTCTGGCCATTTGAGTACCAGGGGAGGCACAGCAGCTTTGGGGAGAGGGGTGATGTGTGACAAGCAGCTAGGCTGGGCTGGGCTGGGCTGGGCTGGGCTGGGCTGGGGCCCGCGCTGCAGCAGCCGCTGGTGAAGCTGAGCTCAGGAGACCCTGGGCTTACCCTGGCCAGAGGCTCTGGAGTAGTTCAGCTTCTGTAGCACAAGGGGCTTCTGAGCAAAGGGATTTGCTTTTCAGTGTGAATGTGGTTCTTGAGAGTAGGGGCAGAATTTAGAATGAGTTTATTCAAATCTTTGCTCAATGTTTGGTGAAATCTAAAGTCTTTGCTAGCAGGCAGTGAGCAGGCTCGAGGAGGGGTCGGTAGGAGCATGGGGTGGGGGCTGCCCTGTGGGTCGTGTGAGCGTGTCTAGGAAATAGTTGATGAAGTTCCCACTGTGTAATGGAGGAAGAGAAAAATTAATTGGGTTGAAAAACGTCCTTTTGCCAGCAGGGTAAGAGGGAGAGTGATTATGGAGACGGGACTTCTAAAGCTGCTCTGCCGCAGCTCCTGTGTGGGCTGACCCCAGGGCAGGTGTTTGGAAACGCTGGTGCTTGTGAAAGCAGAGAGAACTTAGGTAGTGATAGGAGCTGTATTTCAGTCAGTCTGTGCACGCTGTGATGATGCCAGCATTTGTCAGGTTATTTCGACATCTATCCAGTATCCTACAATTAAGCTGGTGTTTGCTAAGTTGCTGAAAACTGCTGGTTCTTGGTCCACTGTTCCCCAAAAACAAAACTGAGGTCCCTTGCTTAACACACGTAACTTGTGACCAGATAAAAGCATGATCTGCAAAATTTAAACCATATTTTAAGCCCTCTGACACCCACTGGAACTCAGAGATGGATTTTGAGTCCAGCCCAGGCTTTTGGTTCCATCTCCAGTGCCCAAATGCTGCATCCTCTCTGCTTTCTTAGAGCAGGACTTTGGTTTAGGTTCAAGTAAATTGAAACTGTAAAAAGAAGACTCCTGTACATGGCACTTTTCTCTTCCTTGCTCTGTGTGTATGTAATATATCTATAATATGTACATATATATGTATACATATGTACACACACAAGAGGTTTAATATAAACCTGTGCAAAATATTGTTACTGAGATGCATTAGCGTGAAGTTGCAGAGGACATTTAGTGGAAGTCTGTGCTCATAGTAGGTTTTAAAGGATAATAAAAATCAGGAGTAGTTTACAGTAGAGAAAATGAAAAGCTTTTGCTTTGCTGACAAATAAATAATTACAGGAGATAGTGTGGGAAAAATTCAGATGTGCAGCTATAGTAGGGATGGCAGCTGGAGCTCTGGGTGCTGCCTGGAGAAACAGTGCTTAGGCAGAACAGGAGGCAGAGCTAGTAATGTAGTTTTCCTTTTTTTAGAGCTTATGTTTTGTTGCTGGCATTAGAGATTCAGAGACACTTTTAGCATGGGGGTAAAGAAGTAAGGATGTTCCTTCAAAATGAGAGGTTTACTTGGGCATGTTTTTAGGAAGGGTGTCCCATCCACTTGCTCCAACTCACTGCCCTGTCTGTGACAGCTGTCTCTGAAGAACCCTGACGAACACTCCCAAAAGAAGATTATGATGATTTGACATTTGTACCTGAACATTTGTCTGTAAAGAGAACTTATTTTTGATTCATAGTATTTTTACATTTTTCAGTTCCCTTCTCACCCCTCTATTTGCTATTACTTCTGTAATAGCCTTTTGTTTCCTAATCTCTCCCAAATTTAAAAACACAATATGATTCTTTTTCTCCCAGCCTGTTTTGGGGGGAGCTTTTTTTCAACACTTTGATGCTTAAAAATCCTGGGAAATAAATTTGTAAAGAGGCCTCTATCAAAGAAGAAATTCTGCTTGTGTTTTCAGAGCTGTTGTCAGGTGGAATGCAAGAGAGAATCAGCACGAGGTTTACACGGGTTTTTTGCCATTATTTTTTACCGAGAAACGAGAAAAACCTAAAAAGTTACAGTCTCTGTGGTTAGTTGAAGTTAACAGAGCTGCTGCAAGTCTGACTGGAGTGAAGAATGTGTAACAGATCCTCACACATGTGACTGTGGGATGAGTCTATTTATGTCTCCGTAAACATGAAATTATGAAATGCACACCATGGAGATGGGGCTGGTGAAGTCCTTGGCTGACCTGGTCAACTGTCATTTGACTTGCACCTCACTTGGAGTACAAAGTGAATTTAAACTTAGCTGCAGAACGTTGTGCTGCTGGAAGATGTTTAGTGAAAGGGAAGTAGGTTCATGCAATAAAGCAAAGAAACCACCCAGTGTGTAACCAGGTAAGAGGGAAAGTGCTGTGAGTTTCTGTAATATTATCTTAGACACCTTGTGGACATAAGAGCACTTCACAAAGACAGCATCTAGACAAAAATCTCCAAAAAATAAGTTTTCTTTTGTATGTTCCAGATCTGAAATAAACTGTTGTGTGGCTGACACTTGGATCCTTTCTGCAAAATTAAAAAAAAATATGTGTCTCAAGATTGCAAAAGAAGGGGAAAAAAATATGTGAGAGAAATGGGCCATGGATAGTTTGCTTTTGCCGTCATGAGATAGTGCCAGTGGTGACCTGCACGGTGCAAGGCTGTGGTGGGGAAGGAGCTGGGCCTACCCCGAGTCCTTTGCTGGAGCCTCTTGGGATCCAGCCCATTGCCAGAGGGGCTGAGTAGGTGGGTGGCACCGGGCAGGAGCTCGCTGGGACGAGCAGCAGCCTGCCTGTGCAGGCACACCAGTCCTGGCAGCTGTGAGCAGCCCCAGAGCCTCTCCTGGGAACTGGGTGAAAAAGCCATGCAAGGAGGGAGAGCAAAACCATAGAGGAAAAAAGACCAGAGGGATCCTGGATTTCACAGAATCCCAGAATCGTTTGGATTGGAAGGGACTTTAAAGCTCACCTCATTCAAACCCCCTGCCGTGGGCAGGGATTCCTTCCACAGGACCAGGTTGCTCCAAGCCCCATCCAGCCTGGTCTGGAACACTTCCAGGGATGGGGCATCCCCAGCTTCTCTGGGCAACCTGTGCCAGGGCCTCCCCACCCTCATAGAGAATTTCTCCCTAATATCCAATCTAACGCTGCCCTTGGCCAGTGTGAAGCCATTCTTCCTTGGCCTGTCATTCCAGGCCCTTGTCCAAAGTCCCTCTGCAGCTCTCCTGGAGCCCCTTTAGGCTCTGGAAGGGGCTCTGAGGACTCCCTGGAGCTTTCTCTTCTCCAGGATGAACAATCCCAGCTCTCCCAGCCTGTCTCCAGACCAGAGGTGCTCGAGCTGTCTGAGCACCTTTGTGGCCTCCCCTGGACTTGCTCCAGCAAATCTGTGTCCCTTTTATTTACTTCATTTCTGATTTTCTCATTTTGCAGAAGAGGCAATCAAACTCCCACCTCATTTGCAGCAAGTGCCTGAGCACAGTCTTTCAGAAACAGATGGTGCCCCTCCATTCACACACAACATCCCCCAAACTCCTGGAGTACCGTGTGCCTTCATCTCCCTGCTGTGTAATGCAGCCTATAGGGCACGTGTTGCACCCCTGCATCTGATCCCTTTAGCCTATATTTCTGTATCTCCCTAGGGAATAATCTGTTCCTAGTCCTGGCCTTAAGACAGGTTGTCAGTTTTTTGTGCAAAGAGTAAAAATCAGGTGAAGTGGAAAGAAGTTTTTCCGCACAAGCCTTCTACAGTACTGGAAAGGTTCTCATTGGAAATATATGTCTGATGGAGAGGGTTCAATTAGGAGCCCAGACTGGCGTGTTACTGCTGTACAAGAGCCAAAGAAAACCCTCAAGCCCCAAATTCAGCTCATGCCCCCAAGAAAATACAGCCATACCCCATATTGCCTGGCTGGGCAGCTCTGCCAGCAGTGAAGTGTTGGTGACTACTGCTGAAATTTTGACTAGAAATTACTTGTAAATGGTTTTCCTATTAGCCTTCTAAATGCGTACAAAGAACACCATAGAAGAGTAGGAAGGCAAGAAAAATTAGACTATGTTAAAATTTCACATCAATTGAGTACTCGCTGTTAGGGAAAACCAGGAATTTATGCCCCAGTTTGACCTTGTCAGGGTGTGCAACTTTCAGGGTACTTAGCAGAAATCATCCTAATCATTGGTTGGGACATTCTTTTCATTCACATTGGTTTTCAAGTGACATTCTTGTGCTTTTCTTTGCCTTGGACACACAGAATCGTGGAATTGATTAAGCTGGAAAAGCCCTCTAAGATCAAGTCCAACCATTCCCACAGTTATTAGTGTTAAGGCTGTTCCGTGCCCTGTGCAATTCTCCTGCTGTTGAGATGAATCCCAGCCCAGCTGGACCATGGCAAGGGTTTTCTGGAGCACTCAGCACTACAGCTGCAGGAGATTTGAGCCATGATTTGATTTATGTCCCACAGGGAAGTGCAGCATCAGATATTGAGGATAAGGAGCTGAGAATCATTCGATCTTGACAGCTATGGGGTTTGAAGGACAAATGCTGCCAAAAGCCTTAGTTTCTTTTCTTTGCTGATACTTATTCAGTAGTACAAGGGCAGAAAGAGAATGACTCAGGTCTTGGTGCATGAGAAAAGCAGAATCAAGCCTTTCATTTTGCACCTCTAAACTCAAGGCTCAGTTTTGCTCATGCAAAATGTGTTCATCCCTCACGTGCTGCTGGTGCTGCATTCACTGGACAGGGGTGATATATCTGAGTGACAGAGGGGACTCTAGCTGCAAAAGAGCTCCCTTGACTGGGATTTCAAAAAGATATAGTTAGGATCTGTGCAAGAGCCTCAGTGAAGCGGATAATTTGGATGGAGGCCTCTTTGCCCCATGAATTCTAGTAATGAGAGGTGTCTTCATTAACCAACAGTTCTGTTTTCTGCCTCGTGGCGGTTTCTGGGAACTTGGTATTTCCAGGTATTTCAGCTCTATCGTTTAGATACTTGTCTCTCCTTGCAAGTATTTGTATTTAAACAGCAGACAGATTGTCAGTGAGACGTGGTTCATGTGAATGCTCTTCATAAAAGACGATTACAAAAGCAAACAGAATGATCACTCCAGGTTCGCCGTTGGAATAGGAACAAACCAAGGCTTAACCAGCGATGAGTCAGTGCAGAAATGAAGTGCCTATTTATTGGTAAATAAAGGCTGGCTGCCATTCCCTGCTTCGAAGCCCACGTGCCCCCGAGGGGTTTGGAAAGTGGTGATGCAAACTGATGAGTCACAGTTTAGAACAATAGTTTCTTCATGTGAAATGACTCAGGATAAAAGAAAAACAGGTTTTTCAAGAAGCTGAAGCTGATGAAATGATTAAAAAATTTAAAATAATAAAACCATAGGACATCTTTAACCCTGTGCTGAAAGTATTATATCTTTTTCTAAAGAGTAAGGTGGTGAATGCCTTAGATCAGGGGATTAGGTGGTACCAGCTTTCATCTCATTTTCCACTTCCAGAGTGTGCATGGGGACAACCAGAGCAAAAAACAATTAATACGATGTGTATGAGCATCATGTAGAAGACAGCACCTCATATAACACTGAATTGTGGTTAGTTGTTTGCATCACACTCCCTGCCCTCTCCTCTTTGCCCAGTGTGAGGTAAAGGTTGGTCCTGTTGGGCAGAGGGTGGCATGGCTCCCTGTGAGGTCTGGTGTGCTTCTCCCAGGACGGGAGATGTCCCCTGCCAGGGACCAAAGAGCCTCTTCATGAACTAAGAGCTCTGCGAGGGGCAATGCTCTAAAAATAATACATCTATTTTATAGACGTGTTATGATCTATAAGATTATCTATATTATAGATATCCCTGTTTTCTCCAACATGGGTGGAATGTGCTGCTCTGTAGTTTCCATGGCCCCAAAAATATCCATTTCAGGTATTTTGTGGAGTATTATTGCAGAAATTATCACCTTAGAAATCTGAATGCAAATATGTACAATTTTTTTAAGGATTTAATTACAACAGAACAAATAGGTAAGGGGGGGGACAAGCTACAGTCTGTCAATGAAAACACTATAATTGCATTAATCCAGCAAGCCAAAAACCAGGCTTATTTTCTCTCTTGTACTACATGTACTCACATGATGGGTAGCAAATTTCTCAACACCTTCCCTCAGCCCTTCGTGTCCTGAACCTTGCTGGGTTTGTCTGAAGAAGGAGAAAGCTCCTGTCTTTCTGGGCTGCTGACATCTCCCCCCTGCCAAGGGCTTCACCCAGAGTTCAAGTCTCCTTCCAGTCTGAGGTGTTCCCAGGAGGATTCCTGCTCTCACTGCTCTCCTTCCATCCATAGGTGGCAGCAGGCTTTAAAATCTTTAACCTCTCAACACTGATGTTTTTAAGAGCTCAGGGAGTTGTGCAACAATCTCCAGAACTACTGTGCGCAGAGCTGGTGTAAGAGGAACGGATTATTTTCAAGGAAAGAAACATCCTTTGCAGCTGTTTGCTGAATTGCTTCATGAAGACAAACAGCAGAAACTCGGGAGCAAGGAAGGCAAAGAGGCAGCTATTTGGGGCCAACATACCCTTGCAAAGAGCAGCAATTTCGCATAAGTAACTCAGAAAGAATAATGTGGGTAACAGCTTTCCCCTGCAAAAGTACGTGGATGCAAAAAGCTGTGGTGCGGCTTTAAGCAGCTCTTCCCAAAGTTCCTTCTGTGTGCCCCTGGCTGCAGCTGGGGATCTCTCCTCTCTCTGCCGTGGTGCTGCCTGGCTGCTCTCTGGGTCAGCTGCGGGTGGCAGAGCTGGCTCCACACGCTGGGAACGCGGGGGCAGCTCGGGGCAAGTCGGCTGCTCCTGCTCCGGCAGCACTTGGAGTGTACACTCTGCTCCATGGTGATGCTAACTCCAGCTCCAAAGGGTGCTCACGATCTCCAGGGCTTGGGATCTCCATCCTGATGCCTCCACCTGCCACAGCATCCCACTGGTTGCCCTGGGCTGGGCAGTGCCGTGAGCCAGCCCTACTCCAGCCTCCCCATCCCAATCCTGTTCTGAGGATGGAGCAGATGGAGGAAGATCAGCATCACTGTCTCTACTCAGGTTAAATTTTAGGCTGTGGGTCCCTGCTTGCACTGCTCAGCACATCCTGGGGAGCGTGGTGCCACGCGCCAAGCACACTCCAGTGGCTGACTGTGGTTTGCCTTTTATTTTCCTGCATGTCGTGCCAGGCTCACACAAACAAATCAGATTGTGTTGACAAGAACCAGCCAAAAGCCACGTCGGCTGGAGGCAGGGCTGGGAGGTCAGAGGGCTCCTTGGGAGGCAGAATGAGGCAGGAGGAGGCAATGAGTCACGGCCACTTCCCAGGGTGATTAATTGGGAATTTGTGAAAGCATGGAGAAAGAAAAGCTCAGCAGCAGGTGCACCCGCCAAGGGTGAGGGAAACCCTTCATATAAGTCATTATACTTCTCCTGCAAAAATTAATCACAGCTTTATTTGAACGAGATATTCTTCCCTACCTGCCCAGTAGGTGATGGGGTGTTGCTGGAGCAATGGTAATGACTCACTTGGAAACCACAAAGGTGACAGGAATTTTGACAGGCAGCAGAGCAATCCTAAATAAAACCTTGCAAGCTTTACATGATGCTTGTAAAATTAAATAATAATGAAAAGGTAGTTACAGTAGTGCCTGTATGCATGGGGAGCTCTGTGACTTGGCCGGGAGGGGAGGCATCCAAAGGGAAAGGAGAAAGCCTGAATTTGTGGGTAGATGTCCTGGGGCTACGAGGGAGTATGATCAGGCCTGGTGAGCAGAGGAGCTGGGAGAGGATGTGGTCCCCTCACTGCCTCCTCCAGCAGAGACAGAGCCCACACAGCTCTCTGCATATGCTGGAGCCAATGCTGTGCCCAGCTGAACCTCAGGGAAAGCCTTCTTCCCCACATTTCCATCCTCAGCCTCATTTTCTGATCCTATAGGGAAAGATACGTTCTGACTTACATTTAACTTTTCCTAATAACATGATTAAATACATGTTTTACACAGCTGGCTCGCACAAGGCAGGGAGGAGGTTTCACGTGGGGGTGCAGTGCTGGCACTGCCCCTGGGACGTGGGGACCGAGGCTGCCACACTCTCTGGGAGTTATCCCACACCTCTGGGGAGAGGGACCTCTCCATGCCCACAGCCCCTGCTCCACTGCAGAGCTCTGAAGTGAAGCACGACCGCTTGTTTACAGCCGTGAGCTGGCTCTGCAGGCAAAATTACCCCTATTTTGACACCTCTCAGAAGCACTGAGTGACGGCTCTTGGAGAGGAGCGGCAGCTCCGCTCAGGCTGCCGTTGACAGTTCCAGATGACAGGAATATGAAGGCTTAATTATGATATAATTAAGTTGAAGTGATCATCTCACGTCTGTTTAGTGTCTAACATAACATGAGCTGGTGATCTCGGTCTAGTTTGCAGTGGCCTTTTGTTAGATACCAGTAGCGTGGGGGGTGGGAGTGGGTACTGGAGGAAAGGGGGTCAGGGAGAGAGGTCCTGCCTGGGAGTGAAGGCTTTGCAGGAAGCTGGACTTCTGCAGAGTTCTGTCTGTATTTGGGTGGCTTTTTACTTTGCCTACTCCAGGAAATTCCCAAAGAATGATTTCCATGTCAGACAGCTGTGAGAACTGTGGTTCTTCCTCTGCTGTAGTGCAAAATGCAGATTTGTGCATGACACAGGCAGTGGCTCCTGCCTGACCCAGGGTGAGAAAGGGGGAAGCTCTCAGCCTCCATCACCCTTGCTGGCCCTGAGCACACATCAGTGCAGTGCTCCCAGTACCCAGGAACACCAGCAAAAAGTATTTTCGAGAAAACCATTATTCAAACCACCAATGTATACCCCAGCTTCTTGGCAGCTCCCAATATATTTCCTTGGAAGTAAAGTTCAGAGGAGGGATCTTGTCCAGGATGAGCACCTGCAACCTCCTGCACTGTGAGCACCCCAGGACTAAGCCTTAGTGATGGCTGGTGCCACACAGAGAATATTCTGAGTTGGAAGAGACCCACGAGTATCATCAAGTCCAACTCAGGACACAAAAGTAAATGCTTCTCTCTGTTCCCATGTTCTTCAAGAGCATCTGTAAGCAAAAAAACATATCTATATAGCTATCTATCTATAGATATTTATCTATGTAGATAGTTATATACAGATATCTCAAGATATTCAATATAGGTGTACCTATTGTATAAGGTGCATAAGATACTTTTATAAGTCTAAACCCCTTTTTAATTCCAGGTAAATGTGGATGCTGGCACTGGTGGGTTGTTCAGCTGTAATGCCTGAGCAGCTTCTGTGCTCATGGGTGCGAGCTGAGTGAGGAGATGCTCTTTAACCTGAGAACTTCACCACAGCGTTGCTCTTTGGTGGTTGTTGGTGCTATCCAGCCTGGTTTGATTGTTTTTCTCTCAGCAAGTGCAGGGTAGGAAACTTTAGAACAGGTGTTAGGCTGTGTTTGTGTTTTAAAGGCATTTCATGTTGGGGTTCACATCTGTCTTGGGAAAGCTCAAGGGAGGAATCAAAGGTGGGTAGGGAACATTTACAGTTTAAGTATCACACTCAATAGAAATTACAGCTTTATATTTATTTTCACCATTTCTTTGCATTAACCACATGGGAAGTAGCTGCTGTACAGCCAAGCAATGTTTGTACCTGACAAGAGCCCACGAATTTCAGCATCTCCCCACCCTTCTTCCCCTGTGGCTTTGCTGCATCATTTGCTGCAGTAGTGGTTCATGTGGAGCACTAAAAGTGCCAAAGCTGGGAGCCACGGCAGAGCTGCCCCTCCACAGGCACAGCAAGCACCACCACAGGCAGTAGCCGTTTCCTCAGCTGCTCCTAGGCTTATCCCAGGGGATGAAATCGCTCTGCAGGCACTGGGAGTGATCCACGTGGCAGTTCAAACCCGCCCAGTGGCACTGCACTCCCAGAAATGCTTTCCCCAGCACTGGGATGCCTGCCCAGAGGCAGCAGTGTCCAGGCTGGAGCATGGGGTGTTCACCATCAGAACCTTTGCCAGTGACCTTGCTGGGGCCTCATACTCCTGCAAGAAAGAGCAATTCCCACGTGCTGCTACCACAAAAGCCGCTCCTCCATGCACAGCCCTGTGTCAGTCTGGGTCACCTTTGCTGCCCGTTCCAGTGGTGGCTGGTCTGGGAGAATTGGAGTGGTCTGGGGCAAACCCTACCTGCAGCAGGCTGAGTGTTGCACCTTTATGAAGGTTTTATTTATTTATGCAGTTATTTTGCCAGGTCCAGCCTAGCTCCCACCCACCGGCTTGCTGGGGGTTGAGCCGCCAGGACGGGCACATGGGGACAACCCACTGTCATTTCGAGTGATGGGACTGCAGCATAAGCACCTGCCTGTGGGGCTGGAGTGCCAATTCGCCATCAGATTAGACTCGAGAAGTCATAAAATTATTGTGGTAACATCTTCACACTGTTTACATCACTAACTGCATGCACAGAGCATAAGGAAGCCGGTGGTCCTCAGGCTGCGGCTGTGCTGAGCATCCTGGCGTGCCTCGGGGTCCATGTCCTCACCCCTGTCCCCGTTCCTGTCCCTGTCCCCCTGCCGGGGTGGGAAGGTGCTCAGCAGGGCTGTGCTGCCAGCGCCGAGTGTGTGCAGCAGTGAGGGGAAGCTCTCCTGGAGCAAAGCCCCTTCCACCGCATCAGACCCAACACAAACTGCTTGGAGAGCAGCGTCAGGGAGGGAGAGATCAGCCCTCGTTTGTCTTCCTGGAGCCAGCTGGCCCAGATCGACCGCAAAAAACCCCAGCCTTCCGAAAAGCAGCATCCTCTCGAGCAGAGCCGGTGGCTGTTGAGGTGGCGGCGGGGGGAGGAAGGAAGGAAGAAGGGGCCGGGCGCTGCCGGGAAGCCGAACGCTCTCGGTTTGGCCGGCACTCCCCGGCAGCGTGTGGGATCCTGCGGCTCAGGCTGACACCGGCTGCTGCTGCGGAGATGACTCATGTGTTTCACTGCGAAGATGATGCTCTCGGTGTCGCCAAGTGATGCCTTCGCTTTCCTCCCCTCGCCTAGTGAAGATGCCAAAAACCTTCCAGTACCTAAAGGGGCTGCAAGAAGGCTGGAGAGGGACTTTTTACGAAGGCATGGAGTGACAGGAGAAGTGGGAATGGCTTTAAGCTGAAGGAGGATAGATTTATATTAGATATTTTTAAAAAGTTCTTCCCTGTGAAGATGGTGAGGCGCTGGCACAGGTTTCCCACAGAAGCTGTGGATGCCCCATTACTGGAAGTATCCAAGGCCAGGTTGGATGGAGCTTAGAGCAACCTGGTCTAGTGGAAGGTGTCCCTGCCCATGGCAGGGGATTGGAATAAGATGAGTTTCAAGATCCCTTCCAACCCAAACCATTCTGTGACTCTATGAAAACTGCATTGAGGGCAGATGATGGACTTGGGGAACAGTAAGGCAGAGTTGGACCCCTGCATGGGACAGGCAGCACCACGGCTCCTCATCGTGGTTGGAAGGGAGTTATTATCTTCCCTGCTTTTATATTTTGGGGAGTGGGAGCTGGGCATGATCCAGTGCTGCTGCACTGAACTGCAAAAGAGCTCAGCAATGAGCCAGTTCCTTGAATATTTACCCTATCACTACAGTCCTTCAGGTCCACACAGCCCCAGTCCACAAACCTTTCCCCTAATTCTCTCATTTCCAACAAACTCCTTTCATTGATATATACAAAAACCAAAAAGGCGAAATGAGTTTGTAAATGCATGAGAAACTCACTGCTGCCAGCCCCCAGCATCACAGCTCTCCAGCAGCCAGCAAACACCACCCTCAGACTGGAAAATCAGCTGAAATGGGATTTCTGTGAGGGCCCAGTGTGTTTCCTCTGGCTATCAGGCAGTGCTGCCCTCAGCTCGGCCACCCATTCCTTAGTGTAAGGTAATTGTTTGCTCAAGCAGTTGTGCTTGAGCAAACTTGAGCAAACTTAATTCTCCACTTAATTGTCAGGAGGTGGGAATCCTTAGCTAAGCCATGCCCCCGCCACTCCCAGCCTGCGCTCCTGGAGCTCAGCTGTTTATATACTCCTTTATTTATACTCCTTCTTCCTCCTGCTGTGTTTGTATGAGCCAGTTTTAGAGCTGTTGTCCACCACACACAGAGGACTGGGGAGATGCTCGCATGCTTCAGATCAGAGCAGTGACCTAAGTCCTCACAGCTCAGCACACATCTGGCTCCTGCCGCGCCAATAAATGTGCCTTGTGGCTGACTGTGCCTGGGCATCCTCGTGACTCAGAAAGCCTAAAAAACCAGCCATGAGTCCTTTTGTTACTAGAGAAGAGCTGGTGCTGAGCAGGTGATGCTCATGGCACAGGGATGCATGTCCCCAGCCTGCCTCTGGCCACACAGTGATGTTGCCTGGCCCTGTGCTGCTCTGGAGCTGTTCTCTGAGTGGTGGATTAAAAAACCTCATTAGGTCCAGCTCATTCCCCATGGCTCTCCAGAATAGCCCTTCAGGGTGACTGGACCACCCCGGGTCTGTGTGCTGGTCCCTCTGTGTGTCCAGGACTGCTGTGACCCCCAGCATGACACCTGGCTCAAGCTGGCTTTGGGAATGCATGGCACAAGGGCTGGCATCCCTGCTGTTGTGCTTTAGCCCCCAAACGTACTCATTTTAAAGCTGGAGCTGCAAAAACTGCTGATTTCCCTCTTTAAGAAATGCTTTATTTATCCTGCTTTCTTATTAAGGGCAGGAATTCATCCCCCGCCTGCCGGTCCCTCTGTGGAGTGTCAGTGTTATTTGTGGGATCCCATACAACAAACACCTATTTATAGCTGAGCATTCTTGGAAGGGGTTTTGGTACCTTGTTTTCTGCAGGGAATTTTCTCTCTTGCAGGGTGCTGCACTCCAGACTGCACAAGAAGATGCTTGGATGCAGGCAGTTCACGTGGCAGATCCATTCCTGCATGGATGGCTGGTGTCCTGCTCTGATGGCAGCAGTGTCCTAAACAAACACTGCATCTCCCTCCTGAGAATCATTTCCCAGGATTTATGGCTGCAGATGTGTTCTTTTGTTTTTTGACCTGCCTTTTTTCCCCAGGAAGAACTCCATTTCATTGATCTGACCATTTGGAGCTCATTGCAGGGCTGCTAATGACCAGGTGTGACAGCAGTATTTTAACCTCTGCATTTTCTCCTCGTGCTCAGTGTCAGCATTATAAAGTAGCACTTAAAATATAAGCGCAGGCAGTCAAATATTTCAATCTTTATTACATCTGAATGTACAGCAGCTACTCCTGAGGAAGAACACTGCATCTGATACTCAGCAGACTGGGTTTAGCTGGGAAACACTTTGGGAAATGCCAAAATCCCACCACTTTGTGAACCTCCATCCCACCACTGCACACATCAGCAGAGCTCAGACTCCCCTAGGGCTCGTTTCTCAGGGCGCCCACAGCACAAACAACACCCCCAGCACCCAACTCCTGATTTTGGAAGGCAGCTACATTCCTCCTACCTCCCAATTCCCCTATAAACTGCTGTTTGCATGATTTACACCCCACGGCAGACAAGGTCCAGGCTCTGTGCCCACAGCATCCTCTCATGGATGAGGGATGGATATGGGCAAAGCTGTGGACTCGCTCTGTGCCCCCAACACTTGGCTGGGTGCTGAGCTCCTCCCTGTCATGACTCCACGGTGCATCTCCAGTGTATTGGGCCATCACTGGAGAAGAAAGAGCTGCCTGCAGCCAGTACCAATCCCAACTCATCCCCAAGTTAAGTGTCCGTGAGAAAAGGTACCTGGTTATACCCTCCACAAGAAAAAAGCCTGGTTAGACGCTCCACAAGGCTATTTTTGACTTGTGCATTAAATGAACAGAGAATGAGTTCGTCAAATGGAGTTTGGGATGGGCAAGACGACAGAGGCAGCGCTTGTGAAACCCTCTGGATCAGCCAGGGTCGACGTTGGCTGCAGTGGGATTTTTCCCTTGTTTTGTGGGTTAGTCATAGGTTTGTTTATTTTTTTAGAGAATTTTTTTCTTATTCATCTGTTGCAATCACAGCATTTCACAGCCCTACATGGAAATCCAAGACCAAGGAACTATTTTTAGTGCACAAAATGTCTCCCCTAAATGTATTAACTTTGGAAGGGTAAATATTAAATATGCTCTCATCACATTAGAGGTGTTTATGCAGAAGTACAGCACCAGCGGTTTTAATGGTATGGGGAAATTATGTTATACCACCAGCACTTAATCAAACACAATAAAACAAGGTCTTACTGCAATTCTTTCAGGATAAGCTGAAGGAAAATTAATTCCTTTCCACATCCTTTGCTGGTGATTTACTGACACTGGGGCGTATTTGCCCCATTAGTATTTATGGTGGCACTTGCAATCCTTATGCAAAACATATAGAGACTAGCCTAACATTTATTTTGCAATTAAATTGAAATGATTCTTTGGCTACTCACTCCATACCGAGGCATTTAGCACCATCTGTGAGGAGGATCCTATAGGCAAACCCTGAGTGAGCAACATAGGGAAACCCTATGTGCTCTAAGTGCCTATAAATATATATTTTTAATAAGAATAGCTTGTTGTAACTTTATTAGGGAATCATTTCTCAGGCTGGGCTGTACAAGGACGATGTAGTGCTGCTGGTGGAGCCCCAGTGCCCCATGTCTCTCTGTCCCTGCTCTGTTGAGTGCCTGGAAAACCAGCAGTGACCCTTGTGGCTGCTAGTTTGGGGACTGGTGCCAGTGGCTCTCCCCTGGTGATGGTGATGGGCAGCAGGGGTGCAGTCTGGGTTCGGTACCCAGGGTTTGGGTCCTGGCCTTGCAGAACTCCCTCCAGCACCTCGCTCCTTCAAAACCCAGCTGGCAGTTTAGAAGGTACCTGTCTAAACAGAAAGATGTCAGAAATAAGCTGCTGAGCTGTTCTTGGTGAGTTGGTTTTGTTGTCAGCTTGGTTTTTTTATCTCCTGTGAAAGGGGCTCTCTGGGAGAGGATGGGGCATACAGAGGTGATGTAGTCTTTTTAACTGCCCAAAAGTCTCTCTTCCTTTACTGTCAGGCATTTCTGTTCCATTCCCCATGCCCATTTCCACGACACATCCAGCTAGACCATCCCAGCCATCTCTAGTCCAATGCAGGTGCCAGAAGGCAGGGATGCATCTTCCCGAGAATTTGGCTAGCTCTCTCTTCCATAAGCCTTAAGTATTTTGGCGACAAATCCTTGCCAGTTTGTAAAGATGATGCCTAATGTTCCCCAGCACCAGACCTCCGAGATCCAGCTGGCCTGGGCATCACCCCCTTGGACATTTTGGGGGTTGGGAAGGGCATTGCTGTTTGGGGTTAAACCAGGACAGGAGGGCTGGACCTCACTCCCTGCTTTATGGAATCGAACCCTTGAGGATCTCCCTGCCTAGAACAGGTGAAAAACTTATTCCAAAGACAACTCTTGAACTGGCCCAGGATGGATGGGTCCATCTATGTTGCTGTGGGCATCACACCTGCACTGTGGGGCTCCAGGGCCAGGAGTTTTTCATCACTTGGGTGTCTCAAGAGCTGTGAGCAGTAACGCAGCACAGTAACAAAATCCTTAGGTTGCAATAAACCAATCCTTTGCCTTTTCATTCAAGAGCTAAATATAAGGCCATGGTAGTTGCCCCCACGCCCCAGAAGGCCCATCTCAGATTGATGGTTTTTGCAGTCTTCACTGTGCACCTTGACTTCCTTGATTAATCACTTCACTAGCAAATGGAACAAAGTATGTCTATTTAAATACCTCATTTTCCTTCAGCAGCTTGGGCACTTGGGCAATTTTACAGAAGAAAAATGTGCCAGTAAATGCCAAAGAAAGTAGAAGAGCCATTCCTTGATGACTTGAGTAGTCGAGTATTTGCTGAAACAAGGCAGCACCCTTGCCTGTGGCCTCCAAGCCAGCCAAGCATGCACAGGAAAATGTGGATCCCATTCAAATTTTTACAGCTGTGTGATGAGCCCTGTGCTCCCGCCACACTCCACAGGTGGAGCGTCAGGCCCAGCAACCACAGCCCACATCAGCAGAATCACAGAATGGTTTGGGCCGGAAGGGACCCTAGAGATCATTTTGTTCCAATTCCCCTTCCATGGGCAGGCATGCTGCCCACACCAGATCAGGCTGTTGGGTTGATGAGCAGGATAACAAGGAGTGTATTACAAACAGCAACACACTGCTGGATTATTTTGGATTTCACAGCTTGCTTTTGCCCCCATGAATAGCTAATCTAGCAGTGTTTCCCTGCCTGTTGCACCAGCTCCTGCTGCAAGAAGCTGCTCCTCTGAGCATCCTGTCTCACAGCAGGACTTCCCCTGTGGGCTTTGTTCCAAGGCGGCAAAAAAAGACTTAAATCTCCATGAGAAAGGTGGTTACCTTGAATTACAGACACTTTCAGGCATGGGGGACTTTGTGAACATCCTCTTGCTTGGGCTTGCCCTTCCCATTTGCCAGCAGTGACGAATGTCTCCAGCTGCGTTTCCCAAGGGCTGGCTGAGGTCTGGCGATGGAAATGTAAATGGCAATGCAATGGAAGTTCAAAAATTGGCTACTCACAGGCAGAGTGGCTGCATCAGCAGGGCTGCACCAGCCCTGCATTCCCACAGAGCTGCATCCCTGGGTGAGGCTGCTCTGTGTGACCGTGCTCACTACACCGACACCGGGTACACAGAAAACACTGCTTTATTGACTGCATTTGCCAACACATTGAGGAATGCTAAGGTTTTTTTTCATAAGCAATGGGCCATGGTCCCAATGTGTATTAAAGCATACACTGTATCTAAACAGGATGAAAATAATGGCAGACAGAGCTATTCCAAGGCAACACAAATAGCATGCATAATACAGTCTCACACAGAACGAGTTTGATAACATTATATTGCTTTAAGGATTAACTAACATGGAAAATGTACAAAAAGGAGAAATAGGTTTTTGCATTAATGAAAAATACATTTTTTCTCTACAAAGGAATTTCTAATACAAGAAAATAAATATTGCAACATAAGCCAAAAATAATTTAAAATTGCTCTTTTCAATATATTTTCAATATTTCTCTTTTGTATTAACAAATGGCACATCACGTTCTTTGAAACAAAGAAAACAGAAGGGTTTCTCCTCCTGTGACATTCATATCGTTTCCTGTAACTGATGTGAAGTGGGTTGTTTTGAATGTGGAATGGTGCAAACTGTGGGGGATTTCCTTAAAGAACAACCAAACCTCACGCTCTGCCCTGCAGCAGCATCTTCCCACATCCTGCACCCCTCCTGGCTCCGTTCTGCTTCCCACCGTGGGGTGAGCTCCATGGGACAGCAGGCATCCTAACCCCATAAAATAGGTGCAAGCAAAACCAACAAAAAACAAATCCAAAAAAAGAAAAAAAGAAAAAAAAATCAAAAGATGGATGTGGGGAAAATGGGAGTGTGGAATGGGAACTGTCCTCGGGACACTCCCGCAACCATCGGGGCTGGGGCTGGTGTGGGGCTGTGCTCCATCAGGGAATGATGCTTTCTGCATCCTCATCTCGACAGCAGCTGCTTCTCCAAGGAAACGGGTGCTCTTACAGTGCAAATGTCGATTCCTGCAGTTTATACATCTTAAAAGACAACATTTCTCTACTAAAATAAACCTTTTTTTTCTCTTTCTATTCATTTCAAAATACATTTACATTAACATCAAAAATATTTTCCTTGTGCATTTTCTCTCCAGAACACCAGACTCCCCTGCTCCGAGGACACACCAGGCAGGGAATGCTCCGGGATGGCTGCAGCCCTTGCTCAGCCCCACAGCCCACCAGAGCCCGTTTCCTCCTCTCTATTTCCACCATCCCATTCTTCTCCCTGTGCCCCACCAGCTCCCTTAGCTTTTCCCCCATCTCCTGATGGCAAAACATGATGCCTGATGTTTTGGGAGTGTTTCAAACTGGTTTATTGCCCAGTGCTGGTGGTGCCGGGTTGGTTGTTCTTTAAAGTTTCCCCCTTTTTGCTTGCCTGTACTGAAAAGACAAGTAGTGCAGAAGCTGATGAATGGAGCTGTGTACAGTGAAATTTGTGGATTGCTTTTTTTTTAACCATAATTGAGTGAAGCACACGGAAGCAAGATTCATTAAAAGGCAGCATATTGATTATTGTTATGACTCGTATACTAGGATACTGGAGCTAAAGCTAGCAAGCCTGATAAGATAAACTAAGTCCTATTTACTGTATTTAACATTATCTGAACATACTGAGCCTTAATTAATGAGCAGATTTTCACTTCCAACCTCAATGGATTATGCTAATTTGTAACAAAGGTGGTTCCCGTTTTGTTGATTTTTTGCAGGTTTTGTTTCCTTTTTTTTCCCGCTAATAACTTGTGTCACATTTTCCCATCTGAGGAAGATTCCTTCCCAGGCACGGTCAGTCTCAGCCAGGTGAGTGTTGGGCTTAGGCAGGGCTGGGCATCCCACCCGAAGCCCCCGCCGCTCGCCGTGCCTGGGATCAGCTGGGCTGGCATCGCTGATCTCTGCTGCAATTCTATCAATAATAAGGACTTTGGAAGGCTGATAAAGATGATCTAATCTAAAAAACATCAATCGAAATAGTCTCAGAGTTTCAAAAAGAAAGCTCACAGTGAAATGAGCAAAAAGCATTGGAAACCAAAACGGCAGGATGCGGTCTCGGAGCAGCAGCATCCCTCGGAGCAAGCTTGGAACCTAACGCCGCAGCAGTGTGGTATGAGTGTGTCTTTAGTCCTTGGTTGCTAAAGAACTTCCAATTTTTTTTCGTAATGACAAGTTTCCGGTTTCTGGCTGTGCTGCTTGACTGTCAAAATATTTCTTTGGCATCCACAAAATTCTTTGACTGATTGGTTTGACAATTGCAAGGTTTTTTTGTTTAGTGATGGGTTTAACCGGTTGCAGAAGTGTCCCAGTTTTGGGTTGGTTTTGTGGTTTTTTTTTTTTAGTTTTTTTTTAAACATTTTTTATTTTTAAAAAACAACAACAACAAAAGTTTCAGTGAATTCCTTTTTTTTTTTTTTTGTTCCCTGAGCTCACACTGGGGTCACTCCAATAAAACACATAGCATGACTTAACTGTGACCTTTGAAGCCAAAACCGAAGTAATGGTGCAATTAAGTGCAAACATGGAAATTCGCCTGACTTATAGGTAACATGGGCTTTTAAACAACATTTAAGGCTTATTGGGGACATTTTATGCATTAAATTATTGTAATATTTATAATGTCAGCTTCTGTGAATCACCCCTCCACAACGAGTCAACAGCTTGTAACCAGGATTTAAGGTAAAAAAACCAAAACAAAACAAAGGATGGAGAGGAATAAAGTCACCATTTCCATTGTAGCATTTAGTAGGAAAACAATGGTGGTGGCCAGGCTTGCCATTTCCCCTCAGTGACAGCACATTTGGCCTCGGGACCATCATTTTGGTGTGCAAAGGGGATTTCAAATGTGCTGCCCTGGCATGGTGGGACCATGGCAGCATCGGAGAGAAGCACGGGCAGAAAAAAATCGCTCAACCTCCCAGGTTACACCAACCCTGACTCCCCATGGTGGTTTTTAATGGATGCTTTTCTCTTCCATCCTGCCCCACATTTCCATTTTCCAGCTTGCTGATCCATTCACCTGAGTAAATCACTTCAGTGTTTCTGACAACCTCAATGGGGGCATGGACAGGGATAAATTTTGCATCCTGGCACCTGGACGGATCCCAACCAGATGGAAAGGCGAGGGGAAAAATAATGACCAAGGGGGTTTTTCCCTAAAAATAGAAATGTAACATTGCTCTCTTCCACCCCAAGCGTTTTCCTCCAACAAGCATTTTGTGCTTTAGTCATTATTTATTTTAGAATCGCTTATTTTACTTCCTTGTCTCCGCACACACAGGTGGGAATTTCCCCTCCCACAGCTGGCCACTGCCGGACCCTCTACTCACTCCCTGCTCTGAGGGCAACCATCCCAGGCAGAATCTGCCCCTCATTAAATAATGCCCATTAATTGAACTGTCATCCCTGCAGAAAGCACAGGTACTGTGCACCCTCCACCCTCTCGGCACCCTCAGCATCGGTTCTGTGGGGTGCCGGCTCGCGTTCCCGGGAAGTGGGGTCTGGCAGGGAGCTGGGGAGGGACCACTGCTGTCACAGTCATCGATGTCGGTGAAGCTGAAGCTGTATCTCAGGCGTATCGAGAAGAGAAAGACAACAGTGCCGAATTTCCAACTATATACACATATTAAAACCCCCCCTCGCTGTGATACCAGGCAGAAATTGGACATGGCAGTTGGAACTGGGTTGAGGCCTCATCGTGCCGGCGTGGTCGGAGGAGTTAGGATGCCAGGATGCTCATCCTGACGATGTCCTCGCCGGCCGTGTCCAGCTGGCCCCGTTGTGCCCGGCCGCCGCGGGACTCCCCGTCCGAGTCGCTCATCTCAGCGTCGGAGAAGTAGCCGTCCGTGTCGGCGTCGAAGCGACGCAAGGGAGCTCCGCCAGCGCCGTCGGGCTTGGGGGGCTGCGACCGCCGCGCCCCCCGGCTCTCCTTTGGTAATTTGAACCGCACGATGGTTTTGGGGCTACCTACGGAGTCAGGCACTTTGGCCGCGGGGCTGGGCTCCGGCTGAGCGCAGCGCGGCGTCTCCTCCTCCTCGTCCTCTTCCTCCTCCTCCTCCTTGCTGACGCAGCCCCGTGTCCCGGCAGGGGGGTGAGGCTCGCTGGCTTTCTGGAGAGAGCCCTTCCTGGCCGCCTTTTTGGCCTCGCCCGTCCCTTTGCGGTCGGTGGGAAGCTTTGCTGCCCCTTTTTCCGACTTGCTCGGTCTGGAATCCAGAGCGAAGGGCTTGGCGGGATCATCCGACAAGTTGCTGGCATTGTTAGTCCAGGGCTCTGAGCCCTCTGGGTGGCCCCCAACCACAGCGGGGGGGCTGCTCCTCGGCAGCTTTTTCTTAGTGTTCGTTCTCGTTCTGCTTTTCACTTTCTTTGTGGCCTCGCTCTGCCTGAATGGGGACCTGAGGGAATGGTCCATCATGAAGCTTAGCAAGGTCTCCTCGTCCTGGAGGAGCTCCTCGGAGAGGCCGGGCGTGCTGTCCTCGTGGTGGGCGTTGTTGAGTGACCACTCGCTCATCGCCATGTTCTCCGCAGTGATCTGGACCGACTGTGCCAACCAGCTGTTGAAGAAGGTCCCATCGATGGGGAAGGAGGTTGACAAGCCTGGGAAAAACAGGAGTGTAAGATTACCACAGAAGCCAGGAACTGCCATGATGCCCTTTATCACCGCCACCAACTCCACTGAAACTCCCTGGCACCAGAGAAACATGAAAAGATGGAAAGATCAACTGTACACACCACACCCAGACACAGAAGAGGGTTTACTCCAGCACTGATGCTGAATTTGGGTCACAGCATGACAACCCAAGTGGTCCTTCACATCCAACACTCCACGAGCCTCCTCAAATCCAAACCAAGCAACCTTCTTCAGTGAAGATGACAAGTAACAACCCATCCCAGCACAGGTGGAAAACATTCCTGTGCAAAGGTAGCAGACAAACAATCCAAATGTAAGTTGGAAAATTTGATGACAGAGCAGGACTTGTGCCCAGGCATGGGGTGACAGGTGCCCCAGGGAGCAGCTGCTGTCAGGCCACCACCAGAACCAGGCAACCAGTGCGCTGATGGGACTGGTGCTAAATGTGCAGGTCTGAGAACATCTCAGGAGGTGTGGAAACTGAAGAAGAAGAGCAAAGATGAAGGCTGGAATGGAAAAAACTGAAAAACTTCCTCATAATGAACTCTGAGAGCAAGAGTGAGCACTGTGGGCTGGGTCCAATTAGCAAAGGGAAAGGCACACACCTACACAGGCACACGCAGCTTTCATCTGAAACAGAAGCCCACGGGTTCAACATCAGAGCTGGTTTTATGGATGAAGGGAAAATAAGGTTGGATTTTGGATTTTAGGCAAGAGCTTTCCTTTTAAACAGTCAGTTTAGCAACAGAAAGAGCAGTGCCACGGGCAGGGTGACTCATGCCCACAATATTTGCCGGTCGTGGTGACAGCTTTGCACCACCCTCACCTGTGAGCAGCAACATGAGCTGTGACCCTGCACCTCCTGCACCTCACCACAGTCCTTTGGGAAAAGACAGCATCCCACCCCGACACCAGCCCAAGGCAAGGAAGGTGAAGCAGGAGCAGGGCTGAGCTTAGGGCATTGCATGGTACCCAAGCACTGAAGAGCCCAAGTCTTGTGGGCAAGGGCACTGCCCAGCTCGCCTTCCCAGCCCTTCTCTGATGACAGCAGCCCCAAGGGATGCTTCAAGCCCTTCACAAAAAGCAGGAGAATACAAGACCTTGGTGAAGCTTGGGGTCAACTGCCTGGTTTCCCAAGCTCACAGCCGTGCAGCTTTCCTCTGAGATTCCTCAGCTTTCCACCGTTTGCTGGAATTGGCCCAGAAAATCTAAAGCTTCTTTAGCAGAAAACAGAGCAAAGACAGAATGAGTGCAAAAGCCCTGTTTCCAAAGGATCCTAAAAGCCAACAGCTCCGGGATGAGGAGAGAAAGCAGCACAGTTAGGCAAGCAGTGGGCAAAGCAGGGCAAGGCAGGGTGACCCAGACCCCCAGAAATGCTCTGTACCCCCTGGAGGGTTTTATAGCAACTCCAGATTGCCTGAGAGCCCCCCAGACCAGTGCTCCCCTGTGGGGCAGCTGGGCACACGTGAAATCATCTCCTGCCTCTGCTGGTGGAGGAGACAGCCCACAGGAAGTAAAACAAAAACCCAATTCTATGTAAAAACCACATGCAGTTGTCAAGGATCTTGTCCAAAATGACCTTTTTGTTCTGTTTCTTTTCCTTTCCCCAGCCCTGCCTGCTGCTGTAGCCAATGGGGACAAGCTGGTGGTGGGTGAAGCATCTGTGGGGCCAGGACACATCTGCTCGCCCCCTGACCAAATTCAAGAGATGGATGGGTCTTGTGCCTGCCTCCTGGATGTTCCTGGACTGCTGGCACAACAGCATGATCGTATATGCCATGGACAGTACATGCCACAAAATCACACAGCCCACGTGCTGTACTTGGCATCTCTGCACAGCACAGAAGACCTGGGGGGAAGCCCTACCATGGGGTGGGTAAGTCTGATTTTATCATCTGAAAGCAAAATCCCGCTCCAGCCGCACATCACAGGTTTTGTAACACATTCTCCCAATCCTGGGGCTACAGGGGGGATTTTACACCCCCTACCCTGCCAGTGAGCATGTTTTCTGACCCAGTGTCTTTAGTAGGACCTGGATAATTCAGGCTGATTCCCACGAAGGAGAGATGGAAGGTGTAACTCCACTGTGTACGTGCAGGAGGGATCAGGGGCTGGGACTCTTAACCCTGCTCCCCAAAACAGGGAGCCTGCAGCTCACAGGTCAAATCTGCGCCCATAAAATCAGACTTACCCAGTTGTCCCAACACAGTTTCGTTGATCGATTTCCTTTTCTCTGTCTTCTCAGGACTATTTTTTCTACCATCTCTTCCTTTCCTTCTTGGGTCACTTTTCTTACCCTTTGTCTTCTTCCCAGTTTGTTCTGGCATTTTTTAGAAAAAAAGGAAAACGCCGCGTGAGACGAGGCATCAGGGATGCTGTGGTGAGCAAGTTCCCCTGGGGCACACCCCCGCAGCGCAGACCTGGAGCAGACGTGAAAACAACTCCAAGCCAAAGGGAGAAAAAGGGCCACTGTGGCCAGCTGTAGGCTCAGGTCTCTGTATGCTAAGAAAATCTGAATCCTGTAGGTTATATAAAAAAGAGGTTTTGACCTCGCAGAGGAACTCAGCATGGCCACACAGCAGCCCCACTGAAGGCAGGGAACTCGCTGGAGATTCTGCAGTCACTGACGTGCCCTCCTGGACCAGGGCTCTGGGATGAGGACCCACAGGGGAGTAACCCCAAATCCTGCTTGGGCACCTTCCAGGAGCCACGGGGATCTGCAAACCTGGCATTGTGTCACCCATACCAGCAAGAGCATCTCCAGGAGGGACTCAGCTGCACAGCCAGACTGACAGAGCAAAGGTACCAGGAGTTTTAAAGCTGACCTTGATTTGGTTTTGGTAACAGTAACTGCTCACATCCAAACTGTGCAGGAATCAAAAAAACCTAAAGTGATGTAAGTACCTGAAGTAGGAAAGATGACCAGGACTGCCTATGGAAAGGCAGCGATCTAATGCTTAGCTATACAGACATTCAGCTAAAAATTAGCATTTCCTAAATGGCTCTGAACTTCTACTGGATTTATTCCTCCTGGGTAAACATCACAAATATCCTATAAAAGTACAACTTGTATTGCCAAGTAAAACACTTCCAACAGTTTTTACTTACTCCAGTAGGCCATTCTCCCCCAGAAGTCCATGCTAAAACTTCTATTAATTTTCAGAGCGGGAAGGATATTGCCCTTAAACCAAAATGTGGGTGGCTGATGGAAGTGGGGGTGAGACAGGCAGTTTTTCAGAGTCTGGCCCATGGTCTGAGCAATGATCTTAAGAAAGAAATCAGTTTATTGTGTCTGCCAGCAGCAAATCCTCAGCAGACTCGGCAGAGAGGCCATGGGGTGGATGGGTCAGAGGGAATAACCTCAGCTCTTCCCCTGCTGCAGCAGTGGAAATGTACTGGGTGAGCAGGGGAGCAAATTTGCATTGCACCTGCCCGAGTCTGAATTAACAGAGGATTTACAGTCCTGGGGTTGCCAGCCAGGAACCTCTCCTGACCAAAGGAATTACAGGAAGAAAGAAATGCAAAAGCAAAATTGGTATTTGCTACGTTCCTGCCAAGTAACGGGAGGAAGGCAGACACATTTTTCACTTCGCTTACAAAATCAAAATCTAACTTTGTTTAGACAGCACAACGGGGCTAAAGAGAAACCCGAGCAGCACTTCTTGAAGAGGAACCTGTCAAAATAGTAGCCGTGTTTCAAAGCCAGACAGTGTTTACTTTCCACTCTCTGCAAGAAAAATACAGAGAAGAGAGGAAGGTTCATTTTACACGGGCAGTTCTCACTGATTTTATTAAGAATCTCCTGCTTAAATGATCATTTGACAGCGGGAAAAATAAACCCCTCCTGTTCTGAGTTTTATGTGGGAGCCAGTCCAAAAAAACCTTTGTGCCAAAACCATCTTTGGAACAACGTCAACAGATCTCGGTCGATGGCTACTGTAACAGCAGTTAGGAACTGGCCTCATCCTGGGGAAATAATGGAGACTTCTTCCTTTCTCCTAGGAACCCCAGGTATGGAGAGCACCCTACTCAGGAGCGGTGGGGGAGGATTCTACTGGAACCATCCCCTACTTCCACATCAGTAAGTGCTTTGTAATGCTGGGAAACGCAGCAGTGAGTTATCCAAAGCTTTGGTCCCTCTGGGTGCTGAGTATCTGTAGCTCCTGCTACAGTCGTTTGGCAAGGGAACTCCTCCTGAGCTCAGGACACTCTATGGACTGATGCCAAAAGGCATTTGGGTCCCTACTGTCCCTCTGGCATGGGAAGGACCCAGATGCCAAAACCACCTGGATATTTCAGGACCAAACTCCTGGAGCTGCGCCCTTTCCCTGGCAGCTCAT
Organism: Atrichornis clamosus; assembly: GCA_013400975.1. Classification (NCBI taxonomy): domain Eukaryota; kingdom Metazoa; phylum Chordata; class Aves; order Passeriformes; family Menuridae; genus Atrichornis; species Atrichornis clamosus. The sequence goes on from WBMZ01012691.1 coordinate 72,985, forward strand.
GGGAGCTGGGTCCCAGAAGGAGCAGTCAGACCCTGCTCAGGCTCAACCAAAAAGTCCATCCCAGGAGAGAGAGCAGCTCAGCTCAGCCGGTTCAGAGCAGAAAATGAAAGGGCAAACACCAGCCAGGTGGGCAGGAGAGAAGAGCGTCGGCATCACAAGGTCTGAAGTGATCCCTGCACACCAATCACCACCTGAGCCACCCTCCCACTGCGGGATTGTCTCTGATCACTCACCTTCAGGCAGAACAAACATCATGGGAACAGCAGCCGTGCTTTTCCTCAAGTACACCCGTAACATTTTCAGGAAGGGCAATTGCACAGTGCCAGCACTGGGCAGTGCAGACAACCCCAAAACACCATCAGCAGAGCCCCAACACAGCTCCCCATCCCCGGCTGGCATCCGCACCCCACTGGTGAGGCTCCTGGCTCACCTGCTCCAGCTCTCTCTGGGAGGAGCTGCCAGCTCCCATCCCACTGCTGCACCAGAGAGAGGGTCAGGCATGCACCAGTGGTCAGACTCCTAAGGCATTCTGGGGAACACAGGTCCCCGAGGGCATTTCCAGCTACCTAACACTTTTATTGCAAGGGAGGTGAGCTTAAAAACCCTTCCGGGCAAACTACTCTGTGTCTGTCTCCTCCTGAGAGTTGCAAATGCTGGACTGGGTTCACTCAGCTGAACTCAAGAGCATCCTGAGGCCCCCTGTGATGCCCCCATAACCCACAGAACCTGGCAGTGACAGCACATGGTGGGTGGTGCTCCTGGCAGTGATGCTGCTGGCTGGGGCAGTGAGGTGGGAACACCATTTTGTGTGTGTTCAGGCTGGTGACGGTACCTCTGGTCCAGCAAGGATGTACAGAGCAACACAGAGTATCACAGGGACTGGGATTTACAGGACCCACGTCACCCCAGAGCACCCCCAGAGCACAGCCAGGGTCCTGGCTGGCCCGATGGTCCTTCGCTGCCTGGCTTTGGCCATCGAGAGGAATTTTCATGGGCCTGAATCACAGACATCTCAACATACACATTCCTCAGCCTCCAAAACTTCGGTCAAAGGAGACTTTTGTCAAGGAAAGCTCAGCCCAGACAGTTCCTGAAGAAACCCCAACCATGTGATGGCTTCAAACACAACTCCAAAGCCACAAACACAACAACCGTCGGAAGCGGCTGCCAAAGCACCAGATGCTGCTGCTGGAAAAACTGTTCTGCAGCCACGGGGTCTGGTCTGCCCTGCCACCGAAGGGAAAGGAGGAGAAGGAGGAGGGAGCAGGAGCTGTGGGCTCCAGCACTGATTGTGCAAAAGGGAAAAAAAAAGTAGGACAAAAGGAAACTAACTTTATTTCAGTTCCTTAAGAGAAGTTGCCAGAGGCTTTGCAAGCAGCAGCATGATCTCCACTAAGGAGTATGTGAAGCAGGGAGCTGCAGCTGACCAGAGCTGAAGGAACAACAGACCTGGAGCAACAGACCCCCCACCAGCAGCTTAACCCTTGATTCCTGACAGAATGCTCAAAGGCATCTGCAAAGAGCCTGAAGCAGGGCTGCTGCCCCGTGCCAGGGAGCCAGCTGCAGATCAGCCCCATGCCCAGGATTTGCCATCTCCTCCCAAGCAGTTCCAGCCCATGAAAATCACCAAACACTGCCTTAGCATCCCCACCTAAGCAAATGCTTGGTCTCTCTGACTGATTCCCAGGGAGAGGAGGATGAAGAGGGACCTGTGAAAACAAAGAGCTCCAGCACTCCAGTCACCCAGAGTCTGGCTTTACTGTGTGTTTCTGAGTCAACATATGAACCATGCCAAAATAACACAACAGGGGAGGGGGCAGCTCTGGCTTCCTTGGGGTGGGGAGCTTGGGCTTCAGAGCACGGTGGGGACAGCGTCTGCAAGAAGGAGCTCTGGGAAGTGGTACTGACCTGGGTAAAGATCTTTCTCAATAAGCTTCATCTGGAGATGGAAGATCTGCTCCTGCAGTTTACAAATGGTATGTTTCATTTTCTCCCGTCTGGTCACCATGTAACAGAGGTTTCTAACCTACAAAGGAAACAGTCTGGTTTAGGCAAGGTCAAGGCAGGTCCCCTCAAGCCCTGTTGCTGCTTCAGCTGCCCAGGGAAATCCACGCTTCCCAGGATTCAGTCCTCTTCACCTCACCATCATCCCTGCTGCACACAAACTCCCACCAGGGCCCTCTGGATGAGCCAGGGCCAGCACTGAGAGCTCTTGATCCAAACTCTGTGATACATATGGGAAAAGCCATGCAGCTCCCTACCTCAAATCTGGCCCCTCCATAAGGTTACTCACACTTGCTCCACATCTACCTGTAAGTCACTGGTGCAACTGGTCCCAGTTCAAGAAATTTCATTAACCATGGCAGTGGGGTTGGAACTGGATGGTCTTTAAGGTCCCTTCCAACCCAACCTAACCCATTCTATGATTATATGAAGCTCTAAACACCAACAGCAAAGCACAAGATGTAACTGCTGATGTGAGCCAGTGCAGCAGCAGCAGCAGCTAAACCCTGCTCATCACATGGGGCTGCTGATAAAAACCCCCAGTAGCATAAGATGACAGAGCTACTGCTGATATCCACTGGCATCTGTCTCCTGATGAGTTTCAGTGCCATGCTCTTCCAGCCCCATGTCAATGTGGCTGGAGAGACAGGCTCTGGCAGGGGCCATGATGGACATCAAGGCTTTTGGAGGAAGTGGAGGCTTTCAGCTGCAGAACAGAAAATGCTAATGGCAGCTAACAGGATTTGACAGCATTTACTCAGCTTTCTGATGCTCCGAAAAAGCAAAGCTGCTTGTAATAAGGTAAGGAGGAGGTGGCCTGAATAGAGGAACACGCACACTCACGTGTGACTCTGATGTCTTCCATTCCTCCCCCTCCTCATGCTCAAACCCCTCTCTGCAGGGGCTATTTCCAGGCTTGGGGGACCATCCCAATGTGGTTGGGAGCCTCTGTGCCTCTCACAGAGACAGAGCAAGCCAGGACATTGTCCCGCGCTTACCCTGTGTCTGACAACAAGGGCTGTGAAGGCAGCAGGATGCCTGCGGCCAACACCTAACGTTGTCTCAACTAAGGACAATTTGGGAACGCTTAGGAATACAGCAGAAAAAGCTTCTCCTTTTTTTTTTTTTGGTTTTTGTTGAATCCCCTAGCTGTGAATACAAGACAGAGAGCTATACAGTGTATTTTACTATGTTCTCTTTTTTCTTTCTGGATTGGAGAAAACATCAAACTAAGACTTCTTTATGAAGAAAACAACTGCTTCTGGCAACCTGAACCTCCAAATGTTTGGCGGTATCTCTTCTCTATGATTTGATATTCCTGGAAGAAAACATTACTTTAGCTTTGCTTAGAGACTGCTGGTATTTACCCACACTTACACAGCTCAACACCACCCAGTACAGTTTCCCCAAGCCAAGTTTAGATGCTGGTGTGAAAGCCTGGAAACTACAGCTTTTTGTTAAAGCTAATTTAAACACCCAGTCCTTGGGAAAAGCTTTAAAAAAAGGCAAAGAGGGTGAAAAAGGACCAAAAATAAAATAGGGGGACTGTATTAGGATTCCCAAGCAATAGCTTTAATTTGCTGATACCGTGAAGTGCAGAAATGACAGGGGTTAAGAAACAGAGGAGGGAAACCCCATCACTCTGGCTGTCCCCATGTCATCTGCTCTCTGCTTCTGCTTCCCCAACCCTGGATTCCATTATCAGTCCCAAAATCACAACAATTTCTGCCAGATTAATTGCTGAAAACACTAAAATCCAACATGGCCTGTGGACACCCTCTGAAAGCCACCCTTCCAGGCTGCTCATCTCTGATCCCAGTTTGACACGATTCCTCGCTATTTGCAAGTGAAACAGGGTGGCTGTGACCTGCCAGGTGCTGCCAGGCAGGATCAGATACCTGGGATGCACTGGCAACAATTGGATTTAAACCCCTAACACCCATCTGAGCACTGGACTTTGATCTGGCTGGTGTTTATTGTTCCGCTCTTGGAAGCAGAACAAACAAACAGCTCTTCCAAGGCCAGGCAGTGAAACCTGGCAGGGAGTTGCTAAGCAGAGGCTGAACGCTGATGGGCACACCCCACAAAGCCTGGAGGCAACTCTGGAAAATGAGAAATCTGGTAAAACACATAGTTTTGATATAAAGAAATCAAAGAGAAGCTGCCATGAGCAAAGCACAGTACCCAGGGATGCACAGTGGTTCACTGCAGCTGGGAAGGCCAAGCTGGGAACAAGGGGAAGCAGTGGGAAGCAGAGCAGCCTGGTTTAGATTTGCAATATAGAGCAGATGAGGGAAAAATGTGAGATGAACTTGTCACCCTCGGATCGGGCAGCTGCACCTCTTGCTGGAGACCCTTGCCTTCACGGCGGCTGCTCCCTCCCCAGTGGAAGAGAGGATTCAAGGATGTCCTGCACCACTAGTAGCTGCAGGTGCCTGCATCCTTCACCAGCATCCTCTGGCCAGGCTCTGCCTCCACTGGCAGCTCCCTGAGGAGCTGACCCACTTTCGGCTGCGGCAGGGCAGAGGATACCTCATCCCACTGGCCCTGCTCTCACTCTGCCTTTCACCCATCTTTGATGTTTAATGTAATAATGATGTGATCCCAAGCCTTGCTCCTGGAAAGCATCTGAGAGGCAACACAGGATAATTTTGTGCTTTGGAACTATTTAGATACAGTGGGCATAAGCTGCAGCATCATCTGCCTACCATCCACCTGGCCGGGCCAAGGCACCTCTCCCTGCAGATACTTGTTCTTTTGAACCCCAGGCTGAGACCAACACTAACTTATTCCATCAATGTCAGTGTTTTGGCAGAGATGATGTCCACACACCGAGCACTGTTATGTTTCTGAATGAAGATGAAAGGACAAAACTGTCGGGGGAGTCAAACTGAGTCAGGGGGAACAGTGCTTGTGCTGTCTGTGGGTGCCAGCACACAGCAGGCAGCCCTGACGGTGCACCGGGGTACACCACTGAAGGAGAAGCTGTACTCACCCTCTCCAGGTCTTGCCTGAGGTGCATGAAGAGCTTTAAGCGTCGGTAGAGAACATCCTGCTCTTGCTGAGCCAAGTTGTCCACTTCATCCGTTTTTGGTGTCAGCAGCGGTTTGTTGGAATTTGCTTTCCTCTTCAGCTTCCAGTACTGGTAGACAAAATCCACCAGTGATTCGCTCAAGTCAAGGTTCTCTGCCACCTCCGAAGGCTTCACGAGTTCATAGAAGTCCTCCTCCAGCTGCTGGAGCTTCTGCTTCCGCAGCGTGACCTTCTCCAAGTCCAGCTGGGCTTGGTCGGGCTCTGTCCGTGCCTCCTCGGGCAACTTGGTGGCACCGGTGCTGTGCTCGAGGCAGAAGGACTTGAACTTCACTTCGTCGTTGTCTGCAAGAATAGTGCGCATGTCGAGGTTGTGGTCGAAGGCGCAGGTGACGTGGAACGCAGTGACGCAGGCGGGCATGGAGCACTGCGGGAGAAGGACAGGGCTCAGGGCCAGGGACAGCACCAGCGCTGGGGGGACACTCACGGCACGACAGGCAACAAGAGCCTACCACAAACCCAGGGAGGGCACGGCAGTGACGGCCGCCGGGAAGTGACGGATGCTCCTCAATATGGAGCAACACCTGTGCTGCCCCAGGCCTACACACCCAAGGGCCCAACACCACAAAAACCAAGCAGAAGAACCCCAGGGTTCAAAAGAGGTGGCACCTTCCCACCTTACCTTCTTTAATCCATCTCTGCGATGGGCCCTGCTCACCTCTCACCTACCATAACCAGGTAGGTTCCAAAGGTTCTTCCAACAAGACATGTCAAAAGCCAAATTACAGCACGGGTCAGTGGGATGCTCCAAGACTGTCAATGGATTTCTCCTGACGGGGAAATGCTCACCTGTATTTCACCCTTAAGCTATTCCCCTCTGATACCACAATATGTCATTTTTATTGGGAGCATACAGAACATGGAAAGATTTAGGAGTGAATATGGGATCTAAGAAGTAGCCAGTGCTCTTCAAAGCCCTCCTCTGGAAATAGCACAGCCTCTAACTAGTTCCATTTAAAAAAGAAAAAAAAAAAGTCAACCAGAGCAAAACATCATGAAATGAATGTTTTAAAACTTGTACAGTGGCTAGAATGTTGTCAAACTTGTATCAGATTAATTTTTTAACAATTTCCCTAACTTACCTCAGGTTTAAATTACTTTGGATCCCCCAGGCAACAAATCTCAGCCTGGTGTCCCACAGAGGAACTCCCAGCAGCCCAGTGCTGTGCCTGTGCACATGTCAGCACCTTCTCCCCCTCTACTCATTAACTGTTCTTAATGGCTCAGAGTGTCAGGTATTATTTCAACCATAACCCATAAGAAATCAGTCTATTCCAGCTGCTAATTATCACTTAAACTGCAATAATGAGACACTTTAAGTGGGCTATTACTGTAGGCACTCTTTCTGCATTAATAGAATTGTTCTTGTGGGGGATGAAGATGCACTTGTGGCCTGAGGGATCAGGTGGAGGCATGTGAAGTTTCCTGGGTGTTGATGACAAACCATTCCATTTTACTGGGGCTCTGCTGCACCTTAATTCTCAAAAAGAAAATTAAATAAATTCTGGTAGTAGCTGAGGTGCAGAAGTTTTACAGCTTTTTATCTTCATCCCATCCATCAGCCCTGAATCCTGCTCAGGCACCCAGGGGTCAACTTTTGACGTTGCTGCTTTTAGATATTTTCCTTTGACTTTTTTTTATAAGTCTGCTGGTGTTCAAGCAGCTGCCAGGGCCAAGAAAAGTGTAGGCAAGCATTGTCCAAATCCTCCACTTCCAGAGCTCTCCAGGCCCTGCCCCAAAGCCTCTGAGAATAGTGGGAAGAGTTGGATGCAGCTCTGGCTGTACCAGCACAGCTCCGGGCAGCGATGCTGGGCACAGACTCCTGCAGGAACCACATGCAAGTGGACTGTGAACTCCGAAACTCTGTTATCCTGTTTAAAAATGGCCATTTGGTCCTAATTTCAGTCTGAAATTGTTCACAAAAATTGCTGAGAGCTTGCAAAACTCAGCTCCCTCTGCTACGCTGCTGGCACTCATGTGGAGCCTGGCATTGTGAGGGACCCACTGGTGCTCCCCGTGCCAGCCCAGGGCATCCCCCACCACAGTGGGCAGCGGGTGCCTGTCCTGCCACCCTTGCCATCCCACAGGACAAGCCTTGTCACAGGCACACACGTGGCTGAAGCACTGGCTCTGTTCTCAAGTATTTATTTTTGGCAATGAAGGAGGGACAGAGGGAGCCCAGCCTGACTTGAAGCTTCCAGATTTACTCGGGGCAGTCAGTGTATCACAGACTGGCTTTTAAAGCACAGGCAGTGATGTCCCTACTCTCCTGTTCTGCCACCAGTGCTAAAACCAGCATCAACAACACGGCTGTGTCCTCTGCCAGGACAACGTCCTGCTAACAGGAATGACCATCACTCCACCTCAGGAATAAAGCAAATCCAATGACACCCGTCCTGGATCTCTCTACTCCAACAGATGGCAAGCAGCACTTGTCAGAAACCGTGCCCAAAACGCAAACAGAAAATAATTAGGCAGCTCAGCTGACAGGGCAACAAAGAAAGGTACCTGGTCAGCCACAGCCACTGAGGGACGTTGGATAAACTAACGATAAAAACATATTGATCCATCCCAGAATGGTGCTGGAACAAAGCCACTTTTGGCAGGAGGGAGGGATCTGTCAGGCAGAATAAACCAGGCTCGTAAGACTGGAGCAGTCCCTGCTTCGTTATCGATTGTGTTTTGTTATCTTTCAGCACCTTTCATTCAAGGATTTCAGCATACTTTGCTTATCCAGGCAAATCCATTCCCAAAAAAAATTCTGAGAGAGAAAGGCTGAAAACTGCCCCAGAGATTTAATGTGGGCTCTTAATTAGTCCTCAAATCATTCTTACTGGGAAGAAACAGAGAGATGATTTAAGTTGCCAAGGAAATTCAAACAGGAGTTTAGCAGCTTGCAGTGGTGCTCCGCTGCAGTTTGGAGCTGGAGGGGAAGGAAGCAGCTCCTCCAACAGACCTGTGAGGGGAGCTCAGGAAGGAAAAATTAATTACCGGTGCTGAACATCGGCCAAGCCATCAGACACAACACTTCTGCATCCTTACAAAACTACCGTGTGATTTTTTGTGACCACCATGCAGATGGACTGGATCTTGGTAGAGCTTCTCAGCTGAAATAGGCAGTTTCAGCCTCACAGACTCCTCAGAGGATACTGGGCAGAGGATGGGAGTGGGCAGCACAGGGAACACACTCTGCTCTTCCCCGATGCCACACTCTGCATTTTCAGGACTAGAGGCAGAAGACAGCTTTGGGAACCACCAGTATCCCAGTGGATGGGGACCAGTGGCACTGCTTGCTCAAGGGGAGAGGGCAGCAGCAGGCAGAGGAGCTATGATGAATGGGTGAGGAGTGGAGGACATTTCCAAGGGCTTTTTCTCCAAAAAACGACAACAAAAAGAAAGCTGGAAGATTATGACAGCAGAAGATTGTGCCCTTTGGAGAAGCTTGACAGCAACTAACAGAGCCCTGGCGTTCTGTGCTGCCTTGGTGAGCTCTTCCAGTCACTCTGACAAGTGAGGAGGAGGGAGCTGGGTCCCAAAAAGGCATGGTCAGGACTCGGGCTGCACCAGAGCCTGCCTCCTGGCACTCTCTTTTCCATCTTAGCAATGCAAACAAGAAAATTCCTCCTGCATACTGAGCTCTCTGGCATCTCCTGATGTCTGACCACAAGAACCACCACGAAGTAATGACTTCCCCTGAACAGGAATCAGGGAAAGGGTGTCTCTAGGGCTGCATCCCTGCACAGCATCCAGGAGTTTCGGCTCGGTTACAGCAATGCCGAGTTACACCGGGCTCACAGCTCCGTATCAGAAAGCAAGGGATGAGTTATGTGCAGCAGCAAGAGCAGAGGCATGGAGAGCAGCCCTTCCTTGGCCTTCTCTGAGTTTGTTTCCCTTTTGATAGCCAAATTTGGATGGGGAAAACCACCTCCACACACAGAGGTCCCTACACAAAGATTTCTCGCGTTTGTCTCTGCAAAAGTGGTTGAGGGGGGTGTTTTCTTAAGCTGTGGTGCTGCCTCTGAGATGCCCTGCTGGGATAACAGCCTTCCACTCCTCCAGCCTGCCTTTACAAAACCCAGATCCCACTAGTCACTTGGAAAATCCCCTCCTGGAAGCAACATCCTTCCTTCCCCAGACGTGCCCACCCGCAGCACCTGATTCCACTGCCAAGAATAAACACCCAGGGCTTTCACAGGCACAACCTCCACCTTTCAGAGGTGGGTCACAAACTTGAAATGCTGACAAAGGTAGATCCCACCTGTATAAACAGGCACTTGCAAATATATGCTCCACAAAATATGCTCCATAAACATAAGCTTTCGAAACAGAGCTCTGTACCACTGATGAGTTCAGAGCATATTTATTTACCTATGGGTGTTAATTTACCCCATAAATCCTTAAATAAAAGCCTGCTTTTTTTTCACTTCTCCCCCTTTTCGTTGAAGCAAAACCATCCCGCACACGCCAGGGTGGCCTTGGCAAATGCTCCAGTGACAATCTCATCACGACTTATAAACCATGAGCTGCCAGCACATGAGGCAACAAGGCTCCTGTTCCATCTCAGGTGACCTTTAATGCAAATCCACTCAGTCCCCGAGATCTCACGGCTCCCATGTCATGATGGCACTAAGAGGATAAAGCCTGAGAGACACTGAATTCTTTTTGATGCTGCCAAGCCTGTTTGCCTCCTTCCCTGCCCCTCTGTTCTTTGAAAGCAATTGCCATTCTGACACAGTATCTCCATCTGGCAGGGTGAATAAGCACCCAGAGCCATCAAAAAATGAGTCACTGCCACAGATTTAAAGAAATATTGTGAGATTTCATTTCAAACTATGGGGATTACTTTTAAATAGCTCCCTTTAAAGTATTAATCCCAAGACGACGGCACAAACACAGCAGAGGCTGCAGAGCTCCTATCCCTGCTGTCCTGCCACCAGCCAGCTGCTCCTGGTCCATGGCCACTGCTGCACACGCTGACCTCCACGGTGCAGCTCCTGTGGCTGTACCGGAGCTGGTCTCTTGGGATTGGTACGTATCCCAAACTTCTCTCAGTCTTACAAAGCTTAATGGCTATGCCATTTCTCCCTGCATGCCAAGGCTGCTCCAGTGCCTGGTCTGCCAATGAAAGCAACTGGCACTGTAGAGCAGCAGATGCTCCAGCCCATCCCCAGGGACCACCAGGATATCACACTGGCCAAACAGATGGAGGGAGGGGGAATCACGGGGTTCAGCAGGGCTCCCCAAATGCTCTCACACCAAGTGTGCTGCAATTTGGATGGGAGCTTCTGCTCTTTGCTCCCCAAGAAGAGAGATCATGGCGTGGGAAGCTCTGTCCCACTTTTGCAACAGGCAAGTTCAGAGCATCCTGCTTTCCATCTGAAAAGAGAAGGTCGGTCCCTCCTGCTGTGGGGAGGGCAGGCAATCTGATGTCTGCAGTGGTTTGCTAGGTGTGGCAGAACAGAAAATGTGGAAATGTAATACATGGTAAGTACTTTATTTTCCAAGCCAGCAGGCTAGTGAAGACTATCCAACACTGGGGTTTCCTTATATCCCCCCAACTGGAAGGCTGACCCCTGAGGTTTGTGAAATACTTGGGCTCTGTATCTCATGAGCATCTCACTTTCCTGGCAGCCTCGTGAAGCCCTTCTGCTGGAGCTTCCTGATCCAAACCAAGGTCATTTGCAGTCCTGGTAATTACTGTCACTACAGCAACATCACTGTGTTATGCAAAGAGAGTTAATGCAGATTTCTAGCACTTAGTGCATTAAATGATTGCAAACAACATCTGATGATGCGTGACAGGCTCTTGCCATTAGGTTTACTCAGAACATAAATAAGTCTTGTTCAGATCATGTCCTTCAGCATCTCGAGAGTCTCCAGTGGCTAATACAGGCACAACCCTGGAGGTCTGAGTTTCTTCAGTGCCAAGTTACGTACCTGAATGCATGTCCCAGTGCACTCCTTGCAGAGGCTGCAGGACAAAGCCCATCTGCTTGCTGGGATATGTGAGATCTTCGTAATGGGTTCCATTTTTTCAGGACATCCAATGCTAACCTGGCCACAAGGTAGAACACGAGTTGAAAATACTGGCTACCATCCCAAATCTCCTACAAGGGGGTATGTATGTGTAGCACTCTGAATGAGGGATGGGTTATGTCTGTTATTCTTCAGGGTCAGCTGTAATTTGGAAAAGAACCCCAACCCCCCAAATCAGAAACAAATCTGGATGACACGGAAGGAAAAATTTATGTTGGTGTTTCCTCTGAATTAATTCCTCATCTGGATGTGTATCTCAGATGGGCACATGAAATTAGCTTTACTCAGCCCAGAGGTATGACTCCCCACTCTGTGCCCGTGTACCCCACCCCTGTGCCCTCCATTAATAGGGTGCCCCTTGGCTGCTAATTAAACACACGGCCCAATGGCTGCCTGGCATCATGGCTCTGGCACAGCCTGACGCGCCAAACTGCATTTGGTATCTAGACCATTAATGAACACCCTGGGCTGAGACCTGGAACCAGGTCTGTGCCCACCCATGTGTCAAGAGGAGGCTGGAGAACATCTTACTTCAGGTATCCATAAGGCACAGCTAACGTGGACCCATTTTGTCCCGCTCCGGGTGGGCTTCAGCGCTCCCCCTCTCTTGGGGCAGAGCAGACACTTGGGCTGGACACCGAGGGCGCAGGTCCGGCACAGCCAGCTCCCGATGGGGACCTTCAGGATGCCGTAGCACGCCTGTGGAGACAGGAGGGAGGAGGGTTAGTGCCAGCAGCCCAGCATCCTCCCAGACCTCCTCCCTCACTCCCGCCTTTCTCACTGCTGCTGCATCCCAGTAAACAGCAGACTCAAAGCAGCGCCAAAGCCACAGACAGCGAGGTTAAGTTCTTCCTTCCTTACTTCCTTCCCTGTTTTCACATGGATACTCATGGCAGATCAGTATGTCCTGGGCTTTAATTAAAAGCTAAGTACAAAAACGTGCTGTGTATCACGTCAAGCACCCGCCTGGCTCCAGGCTGGGGGCGGGCAACCAGGCTGCTCCATCAGAGCCCCCACCACCGGCAGCTCAGTGGCAGCTCAGTGCACCGGCGGTGCAGACGTCTGCCCGCTCATCTCCTGCCTGGTCCCGACCCACGACGACTCGGAAAAGTAACAAACGCTCTGCTCTGAGGTCACTGAGGGCTAAAAAGCCACAAGCCCATGATTGAGAAAGTTGGCCACACTGGTTACAGTCCCAGCATAGCCCAAAGGGGAAGCAAAAGTGACTATGGAAATGTAAAAAGGGGAAGCCAATAGTCATGAATGTAAATCAGATGGGAGGAACCAAAAAGGATACTAAATCTTAAGGATGACATATCTAAAGGGGGCACAGACAAGTCTACAGCCAAGAAAGTGAGAACTGAAGGACCGGGGTTGCCCATGGAGCTCCCTGACCTGCTGCGGTACCACAGGATATTGAGAAGCCAAAGTGTTTCATAAATATTTCTCTTCCACACTTGGGGAAGAGCCAAATGATAAGCCATATCGCATAATGATAAAATACTTTCCACCTCAACCATAATTTATGACTGTATTAAACAGCTACTACTAAAACTAGACAGTTTTTGACTGGCAGGTCCTGATAACTCGCACTTAAAGGGTTTTCAGAGGGCAACACACACTGCCTTGGGCACTAACACAGGGCTGTGTCACTATTTAAAGCAAGGAGGTGTAATTAATTCTGGATCTGGCTGCTCTGACATCCCTGCAGAAAGCAAGCGGGCAGTGCTGACAAGGACCCCCAGTGCTGGTGGCTGCAAATTGAGCCCAGGCATTTGTCAGCTCCAATTCTTGAAGTTTACCCCCAAAAAGAACAGCTTTTCCTTCTGCTGCTGGAGGTCATTGTCACCACAAGTGACAGTGCTGCGGGTGGGGATCAGGACAGAGGCAGCACATGGAGATGTGTGAGCGTGGGAAAAGCACATCTTCAGTCTTTACTGGCCAAGAAGAGAGTATAACATGACTTTAGGTTGCCCCAAATCACAAACTGACTCCGATAGTGATTTCCAAGGGGAAAAAGCCACTTTGTGAACAGATTATTGGGATAACAAGGAATTAAGGGAGGTAATATTATTGCTGCGAGTCTACATGGTTCAGAGAGACTTAACTGTGTGTTTCACAGTGCCTCCAAATCTGACAGATAAATCATTTCTGGATCAGAGTTTTATAAAACATGTGATTTAGTACCAGTCAAGAATCAAACTGATATGTACCAGCAGGAGAAGGAACTGGCAGACTGATCTCAAGAGTCAGGCGAAAGCAGGAATTACAACCAGGTGTCCATCTCCAGCAGATTCTTGGCTCTTAGTTATTTATTCCTAGTGATTTTAGAGCAGCTGAAGGTGCAATTCTGCTCCTTAGGAGCAAATACTAGAGGGCCTCCATCCTGGACAAGGAGCAGCTCTAGAAACAAGGTGCATGATCGGCTAAACACACTCTTCCAAGGCCAGCACCAGGCAGAAGGTGCTCCAGAAATATGAAGTCAGAGGAATGCTGAATAGGAGCAGAGCAGCTATTTATATTGCTGCATCTGTCTCGGGTGCAACATCACGGAGAAGAGGATGCCAAAAAAACAGGAGGATGCCAAGCCATAGACAAGCTTGGTGTGGTCCATGGAACAGAAGGCGGGTTCAGCCATGTGTCCACGCCAAGAAAAGGGAATTCAGTGATGACAGGACCATGGCATGGTGGCTGGAAACCGGGGGTGGCTCATTCCCATGCTAAACACAAGTGTGACGTTGTCACCGTGAGAGCAGTGAACTGTGATTTAGCAGCAGGGGACACGATTCCACCTCGCTGACAATTTTAAAACAACGACTGCACGTGCTTTCTAAAAGAGGTGCTTCATAGGAATTAATTAATAGCAAGCCTCATGGCTAGTGTTATGCAAAGGAGATGATTACAATGATACCTCCCACCACCGTGTGTCTTGAGCCCCTTCCCAGTGCAGTAGGACAAGGCATGGCTCTGGTGAAGCCCATGGCACCAGCACCTGTATGTCCCCAGGAAAGCATCAACCCCAGCAGGTTTTGGATGCGGGACTGGCACAGGGCAGGTTGGATAATCATGATGCCATGGAACACCCTGCACTGTGGCTCTGCACTTTGTGGCTTACGGCGTAAATCAGGGCAGAGGTTAAATCATGGGCAGTTTATGGGCTGGCATAGGGCTTAGGGCTGGACTTTGCTCCCTGAAAACAACCAAAAATCCTTCTTTTCTTTCAACATCCTTGAAATCCAGCCTGCTGTGTCCCCTTCTGCAGCATTGGGGCTGCTGCTAAATGTGGAGCCCACAGGGAGCCACAGCTCCCCCTGAGTCCCTGCTGCGGCTCATGCCAGCTCACAGCCTGACACTGCCACTTGGGCTTGTCAAAAAAGAACCCAGGACCAAAAAAAATACCCCAAACCCAACCCTGAATCATTCCGGTATTTTGTGGAATCTGATTCACTGATGGAAACCATTCAAAACACCCACCTCCTGCAACTATAGATATCTCCAGTGCTCTCCCACCTCCAGGAAGCGCTGATGGAAAAGCTGCCCAAAAGATGAGCAAATGGCTCTCTTTAGAACTAAAAAAACCCCAAACCCTTCACACAGAGGGTGAAGCCCAGGTGCTGCCACTGCCATCCCAGCATCACATGGTGCATCCCCTTGAAGCACGACCAGTACAACCTCCCTGGGCCCACGCGGGACCCAGGAGACCCTCGTGTGGCTGCCTTCTCCTCATCAAGGTTTCCCCAAAAGCAGGAGCCCACAGACCCCCCCAAGCAAGGGTTTGAAGCACTTGCATTCAATTCTAAAAATAAAGTTATTTTCCTCCAGGCAGCAAAATAAAATTAAATCCCACGCTCACACAGTGGGGAAGCTGGGACAGAAACTGCGATGTCAGACAGCACTGGTGGAGCTGGAAGGTCCTACCATCCCCTGGATAAAGTGAAGGAGGAGGACACCGGGGGGTCTGAGCAAGCTCACCCCTCTGGTAAGTGCAGGACTGCAGACCCACATCCCACTCAGTCACCAGCCAAATCCTGCACACAGTGCTGGTCACCCCAGTGTGCTAAAGACCCCACTGCAGTTCAATAAATGAGGTAATGAAAGAAGAATGAGCATATTAATGGATGAGGAGACATAAAATATCACAGAGACTAGACAATAATGAGGAAGGGGCAATTCAACCTCTGGTTGTATAGTTCCGCAGGCACTTATAAAGGGTTGGGGATAAGAAAACAAGAAAAGTAAGTTTGCTGTCTGCCAGCTATCCAAGACCCCGCTGCTACCCTGGCTTCACCGGAGCCACACTGGGAATCCATGAGGAAAGCCTAACAGGAGTCTACAGCAGCCTGGGGGATGGGAGGAGCCCAGAGGAGGGTACCAGAGCGCGATGAGCAGAGCCAAGCGCTGCAGCTCTGCCCGGCGGCCGGGGCTCACCTGGTGCACGCAGACGTTGCACTTGTCACAAAACACCATCTCGTTGCCGTCCTCCCCCTCGGGCGAGCGGCACACGTCACACACCACGTCCTCGTCGTACTCGATGCCCAAGCCCTCCTCGGTCTCGATGGCGATGTTCATGTTCTCGTAGCACATGGTCTCCAGCTCCTCCAGCACTCGCTCCAGGGTGATCTCGTCCAGCTCAGGCTTTTCTGCAAGGCAGAAGGCAGAGGATAAAGGCAAAGCCACCGAGGCAGCTCCGGCACGGGCGCCCACCTGCCTTCGGGGAGCGTTTAGCCAAGGGCTGAGCATTTCAGATGGCAACACAAGAGGCAATTCCACAGCGACGGTAAAAGAGGCCACTCGGAAAACGGCTGCTCCTAACGCGGGATGCAGTTTGTATTTCATAGACAGTAACAAAATATTGCTGCTGGCTGCGAGGAAGGAAACCCATTCAGCTGAAGCAATGCGGATAATTGGGGCTGACAGTTTAAATGTTCAAGGAGACAAGTTTTGCAAAGATGCTTTCTGCAGCGAGGGCTCAGACAAGCTTTGGCAACACAAAGTCAACGCTTTAATTGTTAAGACCGAAAATTGACCCTTTCAAGGACAATTAAATGGAAGCGTAAAACTGAAGCCAAAGGCAGAAATTGAGGATAAATGAGGGAGTTTTTTCCCTGTTTGGGTTTAGCGGAATCAGGAGGTCAGACCTAGGCGGGTCTTTTATTCCCCCCATACCAGGATCTTCAATGGACAGAGGTGGCAAAGGCGCTTTACACGTGCTCTCTCCACAGAGACAACCAGCAATAC
Organism: Atrichornis clamosus; assembly: GCA_013400975.1. Lineage (NCBI taxonomy): Eukaryota > Metazoa > Chordata > Aves > Passeriformes > Menuridae > Atrichornis > Atrichornis clamosus. Next base: position 89,353 of record WBMZ01012691.1, read on the forward strand.
AATAACCAGGTCAATAACCAGGAGAGGCTTTTTCAGAGCAGCAACCTCTAGCAGTGGCCACCTTTATAGGGGGGAAGTTGCTTCCAGGAGCTCACCAGCACCAAAATGGTGCCACACTGAACAGCGCTGCGGAAAGTGCTGCCTCTCACCTGCACACAGAGATCCTGGTGCCACGAACGCTACGTGAGGTCACTCCAAGTAAGGAAAAAAAATTGTCAGCAGCAGGAGTGAGGTTCTCTGGGAAGGCTTAGAGGCAGAGTTAAGTCCCCACCACACCCTGGCTCCCTGTGAGCACTCTCTCATCACTGGAGAAGGCATGGACATGAGGATAGAGGTACCAGCAGGATGCAACACAAACCAATTAGACTTTGCATTTCATTAGTGTGTATTATCCAGAGTGGGCCAGAGAGCAGAGCTGCACTGCTGGAAAGCAATAGGGGAAACCCTCCTTGATGCAATGCAATAGGAGAAAATACCTCATTTATGAGCAGAGAGGGAGAAAAAAAACTTGAGGAAGCACTCATAAGGAGCAGTTACTAATTCAATGTTCAGTGAAAAACACGCCATCCTGGGCATCTCTCAACAACAGTGTGATGTCCCTGTCCTAAGCTGAGCTCTGGGTTGCTGAAAAGCCCCCAGGGCTGGGGAGGGATGGGGTTGCAGGGGTCCCAGGCAGTGCTCCCAGCACCTCTGGTTGGATGGGGCTGGCAGAGGCTGCACCTTCCCCCACGGCCACCGACCAGCTGAAAAAACTCTGTCAAGGGGGAAAGCATCCTGTAGGCGAGCTCGGCAAGCAAACACACCATTGTCTGCCTTTTTAAGCTCTTCCCCAATGTTTCATTGGCACGGTTTCCCTTGGCTTGACAAGTCTCTGCAAACATCCAGCCTGGCATTTTACACGTCTATGTCGAGTCTGAGATACCATCTAAGACAGACAACACTGTTCCCTATCACAGCCCTTTCAAGAGCTCGGGCTGCTGTGCTGCAACACGCCAAGGAACCTGCTGATACCTGTTTGATTCCAGAGCAGCCCCGGCCACGGGCGCGGGATCTCAGCCCTGGGCTGGCACAGGCTGCCTGGGGCCTCTGGAGCTCAGCAATGTGAAGCATCCTGCACGAGTACAGCGAGTTCTGAGCACCAGGGCTGGGATGGATCCACTGTCCTGCTCTTGGCATAGTGCCACTTGGATGCAGCAGGTCAGGAAGCACAAAATCATGGAATCATGGAATGATTTGGGTTGGGAGGGACCTTAAAGATCATCTTGTTCCAAACCCCTGCCATAGGCCCAGACACCTTCCACTAGACCAGGTTGCTTCGAACCCCATCCAGCCTGGCCTTGAACACTTCCAGGGATGGGGCAGCCACAACTTCTCTGGGCAACCTGTGCCAGTGCTTCATCACCCTCTCAGGGAAAAATTTATTCCAAATATCTAATCTAAATTGATCCTGCTTCAACTTGAAGCCATTCCCCCTTGTCCTATCATTGCCTGCATATCACAGAGAAACCCAGAGCATTATTTTTGTCTTAATCGAGTCCCTTTATAAACACACCACCTGAGGTGGACTTGCTCAACATGACTTTATGCAAGCATGAAACCAGTCCAGCAAGAATATCCTCCTCTTGGTCAGGGTTTCACCTCCCCATCTGTGACTATGAGCCTGGGCACCGGAGTGTCAGCCTGGAGCTACTCCCTTCCTCCCAACATTTCAGGTTCTGCTCTTCCGGAAAGCAAAATGATAATCAGTGCTTTTCCCCACGCACTTTCCAAAGCTGCCCTGTGCTCAGGGGAGAGGACAGGCAGAGAGGTGGCAGCTGCAGGCAGCACAAGGAAGGAAAGGGAGGAGATTTTCCACAGCAATCATGACCCCAACCTGGCTGCAGGGTCAGGATCACACTGACATTGGCACCACTCCACTTCACCTCCAGTGGAAAGAACCAGCGTCCCTCCCATCTCCTGCATTTTCCGGCACCACCTGCTTAACCCTGGGAAGAAAGTTCACACTGATCCCAAAACTCCTGTGCCGGAGCAAGACCAGCACCTCGGTGGGGTTCCCTTATCAGCCCCTGTGCCATGTAGCTGTTGCACCATTACACGGAAAAATATGGATCTGTCCCTCCCGCACACACACACGCAGGCGCTCTCACACTCCATTTGGATGTAATTACATTAGGAATGCGTTTGCCAAGCGTCATCCCAAATACCTCGGAGCTTATTGAATTGACAATTGCACTTGATGGGGATCAAGCGATTAATCGTTTATGAAACACTAAACAATGGGGCCTGGGGGTGAAGTGCTTTTTCCATTTGTGCTCCATTTATCTCCTTCTGCATCATATGAAGTTGGTGCTACTAAACTCCATTCATAAAATTGTCATCCTTTTGGCTGCAAAAGCTCTCTCTTCATTGATTGTGGCCAGCTAAGTAGCAAACAAAAAAAACCCCTCCACCAAAACACTCCCTGTGTACATGGACAAGTGACACTATTATTGTTCCCCGGGCAGGAAAAGTAAAAACGCAGATATTGGCTACAATGAACAAATCCAGTGATGTCCATGTTTAAGACCATCACCAGGTCAGTGGACTCTATCTGCTGACCAAGACAACAGTGTTTTCACCTGGTTAAGGTATTCCAAGGTCTGAGGGGAGAAAAAGCAGCTTTTCTGAGCCTCCACAGAGAAGGACAGTGTAACCAAAAACTTCTTCAGAGTTTCTCTCAAGAGTGACACAGGCAGAAGTGAGACTTCAATCTCATGCCAGTATAATCACTGGTGATTTGGAGCCACGTTCAAAACACTGACACCGGAGGAAAATGTCCCATCACCCCTTCCAGGAGGCCACCCACACCCTCTCCCCATTAACACTGAGTGCATTAATGATGATGGGTTTTGATGTGGCCACCCAGCCTCCCTGGAACACCCTGGCACCGCCCCTAAGTGGGAAGGGCTGTTATCCAGGGAATGCCGCCTCCCACGGTATCTCAGATGATAAAAACTGTTCCCTCTTTGCACAGGGCAGGATGCAAGGGGTGCATCAGGGATGCAGGATGCAGAGGGGTGGTACAAGCCCAGCTAAAGGAAGGATCGGAAAATGGGACTTTGCTTCAGAAATGGAGGAGGAGAAGAGGTGACAGATGACAATGCACTACAGGAGGTCTCCAGATGTGATTCAGGAAAGGAAAACATGAAGGAACTTTGCTCCAAACAAAAAACTCTTCCCTGTATCTCTGCATCAAGGTCTGCTACAGTCTCTGCAGCTCCACAGCCACCCAGCATCCCCGTTATCTCAGGGGGCTCCCAAGGGGCTCAGCCCGACCCCACACAACTCAGCCCCCCGCAGCTGCCCATACAGCACCTGAAACACAGAATTTAAATACTTTTTATCCCAAAGGAGCTGGGATTGCTTGGCTGGCACCGGAGCCACAGCGCCACGTCTGGGAGAAGCACCAGGCACATTCCTTTACACAACGCCGCTCTCCGCTGTAATTATTTCTGTAATACCGTAATTTATGTGGCATGAAGGAGCAATATTCTTCTGCTAAATGAATTCTCAGCTACTCCTTGTCATGGTGTGAGCCAACTCACTGCAAGGGGGGAAAAAATATCTGGAGAGCCACCTTTCACGAAACAGAGACCTATTTCTGACTAAACTGTGCTCCACTAATATCAATTTACTGAAACAATAAATCCTTTCCCCCTGCGGAGAATACCTGGAGATAGAAACAACTCATGAACAAACAGCTATCAGGACTGCAGGCTATGCCATTTGCTGATTCACAGACTATAAACCTGGGAGTCTACTTTTCAGTTAAAAAAATTATATACAGAAACAAGCAAAATTACTGCTTTTTAAAATAATAATAGAAAAAGGGAAAGCATTTGTGAGATGATGTAGGCTTATCTCTTACTATCTTTGAAAACCCGAGAGTGAAAGAATGACAGGTCCCTGATGGGATGGGGTGATCACACATGGCACAGGGACCACAGACTCCAGACATCTCCTGCCAGCTCACTGTCCCTCCAGCTCGCCCCGGGCCAGTCACTTCAAACCTGTCAGCTTTGGCACCCGTGGGGACATCAGCCACCCTGCCCCGGGCTGGGTGTCCCCTGGGCATCCTGGGTCCTGTCCCAGGCATCCTTCAGGGACGTCGGGGGATGAAGAGACCCGAACACCACCTGGGACCCCCCCAGCCAGCTCCACCTGCAGACACACAGCACTCGGGAGATGTAGCAATTGTACATCAATCTTTTACCAATGTTATTTATAAACAGACCCTGCTCGTCAAGTGTGACCAACACACAAACAGTGAGCTGAGCATCCAGAGTGAAACTTCCAGACATTTTGTTACAAACACAGCCTGCAGATGCACTTAAAAGATTTACAGGAACCAATTATCACCCTTTCTGCCACCCACCGACATCAATTATTGCTCAAATTTAAGATGATGACAAAATGTTTCAGAAGTCACTTTATAAGCTGCTGCCTCTCTGCAGCAATGCTGGGCTCTGACAGGGCTGTCCTAGAGCACTCCTGATGAAAGCCTCCTCACCCCATCCAGCAGCAAAACCTGGAGCATTGCTGGAAACTACTGCAATTACTGCCAGGAATTTATGGAAACAGCAAAACAGCGACTTGATGTGAAAACCGATTGTGCTGAAAAATGTGGAGGCAAAATGTGTGAAGCATCTCCCACTGATCTCCAACCCTGCTAATCCATACATTAACGCATCAAACAAGCAATTAATACATTAACCTACACATTATCTGTTTCCCTACTGAGCTAAATAAGCTCAGCTCCCCCTTCCAGAGGCTTGCAGTGTTTTCACCTCTGCACTTAGGTAACTGACACCTGAACGTATTTTTGAATTTCCCTGCTTAAAGATAAGCGTAAAGGCCAAGGCTATTTACACACACGTGGATTATTTGTGCTTGGGTTCTTCCTTCTTCCTCCCTCCCTCCCTCCCTTCAGCTGCCCCATGCTACAGCAGTCCAGCAAATGGTCACATCTCACTTGTCCTCACCTGGACAGGGGCACCACAGCTCCCACTGCTTCGGGAGCATCTCTGGCCACCAACCCCAGGTGGTTGTGGGGGGGTGATGATGTTTACCCAGGAGAAGAGCAGAAGCCCTATGCACCCTCTTTGGCTTGCCAAGACCCCCACCATGCTGCTCAGCAGCTCTCCACGGCCCTGCCACAGTGTGCTCTCACCTTCATCATCCCTGAGTGCCATCATTCCTGACTGCCATCCTCCCTGAGTGCCATCATTCCTGTGCCTCTTCCTGAGGTGCCTGTTGACAAGGTGAGCTCTGCTCTTGCACTGAATTGGGGTACAGACCCTTACCTTAAGAGCAACAGTCCCCCCACAGAGTGTGAGTGTGGCACCTGCCTCGGGCAGCTCAGGTGAGTACTCCTCCCACTGATACCAACAGCATTAATCCAGACCAGCACAGTGCCCCTGAGAACAGCTTCCAGCCCTGCATCTGTTCCCAAAACACTTCCACACTATACATCAGTATTTCTATGAAATATCTCCTGCTTGCTCTACACCACCAGGTTGTGGAGGTTTGCTGGTTCCTCTGTCCACACACTCCATCCGTCTGCTGATGAAATGGTACTTGTGCCATGAGCTTATGAACTCGCAGCAGAACAAAGATTCCAGGATTCCAGGCTACATGCAGATATTTGTTGTGGGCTGCAGCACAGACACGTTATAGAACAGCTCCAAACTGGCATGATTTCTCCAAAACAACAATAACAATATCCAAACAAACAGACCCTGAGTTATCAATGGGCTACACTTTCCCAAGTGCTGAGCAGAAAGCAGAGTGAGCCTGGGTGTGGGGGCATGTGGGAAAGGGGTGCGGGGTCCACTGCAAGTGGTCCCCTATGACTGTGGGATGGGGGAAAAGTACCTGAAAGGAAATGGATCCCACTACAAAAATGACAGATCCCTGCACATCCTCCTGCCAGCCAGGGCTGGGGAGCCGGAATGGGATGGCAGCCCCTGCAGTGGGTGTACTGAGGAATGGGGCTGAACCTCTACTGCCACCATGGCACGGTGGGGAATTGCTCCCCAAAGCCAATGAAATAGTGAGAAAACATCAAATGACAGACTTTTGTCAAGGACATGGAGCCACAGGACAAAGGGAAATGGTTTCAAACTGACAGAGGGCAGGGTTAGATTGGATCTGGGGAGAAATCCTTCCCTGTGAGGGTGCTGAGGCCCTGGCACAGGCTGCCCAGAGAAGCTGTGGCTGCCCCATCCCTGGGAGTGTTCAAGGCCAGGTTGGACAGGACTTGGAGCAACCTGGGATAGTGGAAGATGTCCCTGCCTGTGGCAGGGGGTTGGAACGAGATGAGCTTTAAGGTCCCTCCCAACCCAAACCAGTCTTTGATTCTATAGTGGTGTGGTCCGGCACAGTGGGACACGGACATGGACACACGTTGGTGGGCAGCAGCTGCTTGGAGACAGGCTCTGCCTGGGGAGTGCCAACTTGCTGCCTGAGGATGAAAAAGGGGCTCCCAGAATCCCAGAAGGATGCAGTGGGATGGGAGTAGCCTCGGAGTGGGACACCCAGCACTGCCAGGGAGGGAAGCAGCCGCTCTGTGAGGAGCACGACTGATGGCAGCCTCTGCTCCACTGAGCACATCTTCCCCAGGGGTACTTCACCGACTTCAGCTTATTTCACATCTACTTGACCAATCTCACCTCCGCCGAGGGAGGTATCATCTCATTAGTACACAGACATATCTCAAGTATGCAGCGATGAATTCCCCCTGGAGCTTCAAAAGCAATCCATGTGACCTTTGCATGTTCCTGCCATAAAATACCAGGAACACCTCCAGCTCCCAAGATAGAAGCCGTGGTGGGCATATGTGAGCAGAATACACCATATGGATTAAGTCAAGGGAATACTTAGAAACTTCGACTCTGCCTTCAGCAAAATTGATTCCGACAACAATTTTAGCAATTTCTTGAGGATTTTCCGAGTGTTTATGAAGTGCCGATCACTGCAGAGGGATCTTTCAGCCTTGGTCTTTGAAGTCTCTCTAGTTCTGCTCTTACAATAGATTTGGATTTAGTGGAGATCACAAAATACAGCATAAAATGTTAATATAAAAATGAAGACTTACGGCGCGGCTCCTGTCTAAAAGGAAAGGCCTGTGCTGCCTGGAGTGGCACGGACATTAATCTGGCTCAGGGCTTCATTCAGCCTTCTTCAGATCCACTTTTTTTACTATCTCATATTGCAGCAGCAACAAATAAAACACTTAGGCATGCCTAAATACTGACTTCATCTCTAGCACAAAGGTTCTTTAAACAGCACATTTCCATCGAGTACAGGAACAGCTACTGAGGCATCTTATTGGGTAGTTTAAAACTATTTAAAGCTGTTACATGTTTAAAACTTTTGCTTTTCATGTAAAACCTTTGCTTTTCAGAGCAATTTCACCTAATTGGAAGAGGAGTCAGCAGGCAGAATTCAGAGAGCTAGAGCTGTCTGGAGGTTTATCTGATCTTGGTGATAAAATTCCATCCCCGGGGTGCCCTAAAAAGGACTGGAAAAGGCATGTGCTACGTGGATCCACGAAAGGCGAGCTGGATGATCTCAAGAGGTGTTTTCCAGCTCTCCTCCCCACACATCCTCAGGAGCCAGTCAGAGATCAGGATCCTTCTATGTCATTAAATATTTTGGGAATGACATATTGTGCCCTGGACAGTGACAAAGTTCAGCCAAATACCCAGGAGGAATTTAAACTTCTGCCTATCTCTTAGTGCTGGGAGATAACTCCTGACTCCTCTGAATGGGAGGAGAGGCTGCAGTTCTCTAGTTAAGTCATGTTAATGATCTCAGAGATTAGCAAAGCAGGTTTGGAAATCTCAGCTAGTCATTAATGGTGTCATTAATGTCAAGGGCTTCCGGGAAAAAGCGCTATTTATGGACTGCCTCCAGACCAACCTAGCAGCAGCCTAGGCAGGGCTTCTTCAGGGTCTGTGGTTTCATCCAGCCCAGCACCGGACAAACACCTCCTAAGGACAGTCCTTGGAAAAGGTGACTGACTGATAAAGGACAAGGAGATGGAGGAAGAAAAATGTAGCTTGCTCAGAATTGCAGAGGGTCAGCACAAAGCATCGTCTGTGTCCTGACATGGGATTCCTCGGGATCTTGAGGCGCCAGCCCACCCACACGGAGCAGGAGCATGGCTGTGATGAAGATCAAGCTCCCCTCCCAAACCCAACTTGTTCCCAAGGCAGGGCTGCTGGAGAAGCTGCTCTCTCCCCCAGCACACTCAGGTTTGGCACGTGCCTGCCCAAAGGTGACGTGGGGACAGCCAGCAGCCAGCTCCTGTCTGGCCTGGGGCAGGCACCTTCCAGTTATCCCAACCTTCCATCAGCACAGGAGCTCCACATCTGGCATTGCATTTGAAACCTAATACTTGGAAGAAATAATAAAGCGAGGCAAATTTAACCCAACTGAGCTGGAGAAGCCAAATCTCTGCCCACTTCCTTTCTAGAGACTTGTGAAATACATACAAAGGGGAAGTGGAAATAGAGACAACCCTTCTCTGGAGGCCAGAGACGCCTCTGACAGCCACACAGCTGTGGAGACAGCAAGAGATATGTAGCAGGGGATTCAGTGAAGGCACAGAGAGGTCAGAATGATGCCCAGTGTGGTAGAAACTGGTTTCTTGCTGCAGTAACAACATCTGTGCAGGGTTAGCAAAGGTGGATCCTCTGCAAGGTACCTGAGCAGGACTGAGGCACTCGGCTTTATCCAGCAGCACCCTCGGCTCTGGAGGTCTCAAGGACTTCACTGTAGCTGCCAGTGCTTCAAAACCTGGGTGTGACAGAGCTGGGGCTGCTAATACAGGACCAAAAAACTGACTTGTGATTTGCCTGTGATGCTACGGGCTCCACAATGCTGACATTATGGGAAATCCAATACACAGGATACCTATAACAGATAATTAGACAAACTGATAAAGCAGCCTCTTTCTCAAGGTCACGGTAACAAAATTTCGCTGTAAATCATGAAAACACCACAAAAAGAGAGATCTTCCAAAATCAAGATCAGTCAGTGTGGTGGCCAACTTCTGAGCCTGCTTATGCTCCATGCAAGCTCACTGAACTGCACCTTCCTGCCTTCTTCCTGGATCTCACTGCAGCCCTCAGCCAGCTGCCTGTGGGAGCCAGCACAACCCTCCTGCTCCTCAGTGCATTGTCCCATCTGCTCAAGCACTTGGTAACATCCTCTGTCCCACTCTTGAAAGACCTTTGCCACCAGGGGTAACACTTCATGTAGGCACACTGGAGCCTTCACTGACCTCACAAGGTGAGTGTTTTATTGAGGTGTTATTCTTACCTGCACAGCAGCAGCCACACCACAGCAATCCTTTCCTAACAAGGACTGGAAAATCCCACCACAGTCTGGCAGGACTACACACCCATGGGTCTGTGCCAACAAATCTGCCCAGCAGACCATGCTAAGCACTAGTGCCAATGGTCAAATTCCAAGCTCAGGTACTTGCACCCGACCAAAATCCACTAAAGGATTTGAAGAATGTGCAGTGATATAACAGCAGTGACACAGGCAACGTTATGCTGTGATATTTAGAGATGCCTGGGACAGGAGACAGTCAGGACCAGCATTTCTGAAATTTTTTTCTTCATGGCCTTTTGTTCCACAGAATTACTCAAAAAGCCTGAATGTCCACTCTGGGATACTCAAGCAAGGAGAAAAAGAACAGCAATACTCACCCATCTCCTTGAGCTCCATATTAACAAGTTCCAACCAGCAGGCATCGAGCTCATCCAGGTCATAGCGGCTCACTCCCTGCAAGTAAGTCCTTGTAGCTTCCGAAATCTCGGAGCCAGGCAGGCTACTTGGTGAAACCTGTGAAAGCGAGTTCTCCAGCTGGGGGATGATCCTGGAAGAAAAGAAGGAGAGCTTGAGAAAGAGCTACAACTCACAAAAATATTTTGTTTCTTGCCATGGAGGGTGAGACCACACTGTGCACCGACCTGGCTCTAAGAATGCAGGCAAGGCCACTGCACCCAAGCGAACCCATGGGCTGGCACTGACAACTGGCCCCAGCACTGGCCCGTGGCAACTGCCCTTCAACTGTGGCAACAGTTTTCCCATTCATCTACAGGAATAAGCTCTTTACATGAGAAAAATGAGGTGCACTGGATATGATAATGCAAATACTGAGAGCAACAGTGACCCTCCCCAGCCATTAACTCCTCCTCAAACGCCTCCAGTGTGCAGTGCACTGCAGTGCCACATCCACACCGTGCTGGGCAGCACTTTGGCAGGCTTAGCACTGGAGAACATCTCATGGTGTCTTGTGAGATTTGTTCTGAGTGCTCTCTAATCACAGCCACAGGGATGGGGAGAGGAGCTGCCTCATTTGTTGCAAACTCCCTGCACAGAGAGCGACCAGGCGTTGGCTGTCAGCTCTTCTGCCTTTCCTTGGCAACTCTGCAGCAATATGCATGATACTTGCCACGCACATGTCAACAGTGTCATGCCTAATGATATGCAAGCAGAGGACAAGCTGGAAATGAGAAGCAGCCTGTGGTGCCAGCTGACAGATCTCGGCAAAGTTGGGAGCTGCAGTATTTGCACAGATCACATTTCCTCCCCCAAAATCCACCTCCTGGCACAGATATCAAGACAGAAAGATGCTGCAAAGAAACAACAACCAAATAGCAACTCGCTGCAGCACGTCAGCTCCTTCCAAGCAGCTTCTCCCCATGCAAAGCTGGAGGACCCAGCCCTGCTCTTGCACCAGGAGCAGCTGGGAAGGCTGCTGATCCCCGCAAGACTTTTATCTGCCTTCTGCCCTGCTATGTCAGCCTCATGATCTCTGATGTGTCTGGGCCAAAGCCATCGTGTCCATCACAAAACCAGATGAATTGTGGTACCAGATGCTTCGAGGTCTGTATGTGCCAAGGGGAGACACTTGTGCCCAGCTGTCTTTGGGAACGGGATCCTACCTGCGCTGCCAACGGTCAGGAAGGAAGTCTGTGGCACAGCAGGAAAATGAACCTGGAGTTTCTACTGACCCAGACACACAGTTTAATTGCTGTTCTCTGCAGTCACAAACACTGGAGGTACTTCCAGAGCCACCAGTGGGAGAAGAAACAATTTAATCGCTCAGAAAAGGACACATCAAGAAATGGGTTCTTTTCATCTCTTTACTTTCCCTACCACTAAACTGAAAATAAAGATGTGACCCAATGCCCTGAGTACATCTCCAAATTGAAGTTCAGGAACTGAAAACAGCGCCATGAAAGGACAGCTCTGAGTCCCCACATTTTAAAACAAGCTCACTGCAATTTAGGACAGGGCTTGGGGATTCATTGATGTCTGTATTTAATGCAGATGGCAGTAAAAACAGTGAAACTAGGCATCTTGCAGCCAAAGCTTCAGGATAGGCATCTAAGGAGCTCTCAAACCCCTAAAATCAGGTAATCGCAGAATGGACTGGGTGGAAGGGATGTTAAAAATCATCCAGTTCGATCCCCCCCTGCCATGGGCAGGGACATTTTCCACTAGACCAGGTTGCTCCAAGCCCTGTCCAACCTGGCCTTGAACACTTCCAGGGATGAGGCATCCACAGCTTCTCTGGGCAACCTCAGGGCCCCAGGTGCCAGGGCTTCACCACCCACAAAGGGAAGAATTTCTTCCTAATATCTAATCTAAACCTGCCCTCTGTCAGTTTGAGGCTATTCACCCCTGTCTAGTCACTACATGCCCATGTAAAAAGTCCCTCTCCAGAGCTCTTCTTCTAGCCTCTTTAGGCAATGGAAGATGCTACAGAAAAAAAAAAAAGCAGGAGCTGCTGGTGCAACGTGCACTGCTTCACGCTGGACTGAACCTCTCCTTCCCATGAGCCCACATCCAGCTCACCCCTGCACAAAAACAGGCCCTCAGAGGGGCAGCAACCAGGCTGGGCACAGCCTTCTTATGGGAGAAACCTCAAAGCTGTTGAGTAAAAAAACGGTTTTCCACCTGCAATGAACATTCCTGCTGGAAAGAGCTGCCTGAGCAGGCACAAGGCTGGCGCGTAAGCCCTGGTTAAGCTGGGTCACACAAGCTGCTCCCCCAACAGCCGCTGCAACAGGTGATGCTCTGACACCGGGCCAGCCACGGATGCTCGGGATGGCAGGAGGAAAGAGCTGCTATTTTTACCCGGCCATAAAATGGCAAAGATTAATGCTCTGTGTACATATCAAAGGAGTATCCTGGACAGGTCATTTAGTGCACTGACAGCACTGAAACGCACTCGGTGTGATAAGGATGCTGACGTGACTGGAGCAATCCCTCGGGGTTATCTCACGCAGCACAGCCGGTATCGCCCGCCGAGAGCGGAGCCGCTGCTCTGCCGGCGTGTGGGACACAGCACCTGCCTGAGCCTGGGCACGTCCGCTCCCACCTGGGCGTGCAGCCTCCACCTCCTTTCTGCAGGGACCTCCTGGAGAAGGGTTTTTGCTGAACCTGATGCTCAGAGAGGAGAGACAAGTGACTCTACCCAGTCATGCATCCGCCTGCCCAATGCTCCCGAACCCCCCAAAACCTGGATGTGTGTTTAGACTCTCAGGGCCTGGCTTGTGATCTCTCCTGAGGCAGAGATCACAGGGAGCTCAAGGGGTCACTGATGATAACAGCATCACCAGCACCTGAGGTCCAGCTTTTTCTCACACTGTAATTAAATCGAGTTTGCTTTGGTTTAATGGGAAGTGGCACTTACAGAGCGATGTTCTGCTTCTCACCATGTCACTGATGATGAAGATCAAGGTAATGAAGATACAAACATCTAACAAGCTCTATGTGCTTGCCAAGCACTCTGTTAAAAGGTTTGAAACGTGCCAATGCAGCGATGGCAGGTGCCTCCCCCATCTGGGAACACATGGATCAGGGAGGGATGATCAGCTGCAGCAGCACTCAACAACCACCTTCCATTACTAATTACTAGTCCTACAAGGAATAAATACTAATATGAAATGCATCTTCTTAAGAAAAACACTGAACTTTCCTTTTGGAGTTTCCTCTCCATGGGCATGACCCCACACTCATCTGGCAGCATGGACTGGGATCCTCTGGAGTTAATTCAGGCTTGGGGATACCAGGATATGTTCATGCCATATTCTCACCATTTCAAATATCAGCAAACAGAGAAGGCCAGAAATAAAGAAACTGAAATAACTGCTGAATTATTTTTCATACAGTGAGCAACTTGTATAACCCTGCAAAGACCCGCTGGAAGCCTGGTCAGGATGAATCTCCTGACTCACCTGGAGCACTTGGTTAAACACGAGGTTTTTATGGCTTGCAAACAATTCAGCAAACCCTGCGAGAGGCTGTGCCTGTTCCCGTGAGCATCCCTCCCACCCTGACAGGAGCTGGAGGCTGCCAGATGCTGAGGCTCACATGGGACATCCCGAGCCACTGGGAGGACCAAGAAGGATGCGATGCCCAAGGGTGCACTGCCTCCCACTGATTCCTGGATTCGCCTCAGTGCAGAAAATCACGTTCCTAAAAAGCAGCCCACTCCTTCCTGACACAGCCTAACACACCTGCAAAGGGCTTCGTGGTGTTCAGATACAAAGATCAATGACTGCAGCGGCAGTGCCTTGGGCTAGGAGATACGCTGGAAGAAAGAGATCTGACCATTTAATACAAGCAAGCAATCCTTTGGGAAAGCCCGTACCCTGCCTTACTGCAATAACAGACCAAAGTGTGCGTCCCTCCTCACCTCCAAGGGCATCAGGAAACAAGTCCAAACACCTGCAAGCTTTGTGCTGCCCAGACACTCTGCAGTGCAGACACAGCGAGAAAAAGGGAACAAACCACAGAGGTTGCCCTCACCAGTGTGTCCTGTCCATCTCCTGCTGGGCTGTGAGAGCTGAGGATGTCATGAGGGCTCCACTTATGTGCAAAAACAAGACTTAATCCCTTCGGAAACCGTATTTCCAAACAGATGCTCAGTGGACAAAGAAATGCTCATGATGGGTGATGAGGAGCCTGCGCGTGTGCCACCAACCCACCCAAATTCCCTGCCCCATCACAGCGAAGAACCACAGAGGCAAGGCCTCCACCAAGAGCCAAACCATTTGCAGAAGCTCGATTACACTGGATTACATTTACTCCTTTATTTATCCAGCCAGCCAGAGACACAGCATTTTTAAAAAACCCTGTATCAATCAAAGGCTAATTTAAACGAAGGGCTGAAAATTGGGATCAGCCTGAAAAGCACAACAAACCTGAGGCCATTAGTCTGAAAGTGGGTCTCAAGGGCACTTGAGGAAAAGGAGTAAGTGGACCCCAACACTCTTGAGGATCACATCTATCCCTGGAGAAGAATACACAGTAATAAAATATACTCAGCAAATTCCCATGGTTAATCATCTCTGTAAACTGAATGCTTCACTTGGCTGAAGGGAGAAGGTATTTTTTTCTATATGCTCCCTTTTAACACACCAGATAGAAATAATTAATCCTGCATAGTGTTTCTCATCTGAAAATACTTAATTTTAATACAATGAAAGTTTAGGTCAGTCATCTTTTCTTTACCTCCATTCCAGTCTAAATCAGTCTTGTTTAGTGTCCATAAATAAAACAGATTAGGAAAGTCAGTGAAAAGACAACTCTGCCAGCAACCTTCAGTGGATGCTGACACTGTTCCTAACGCCAGCTCCGCTCATGGGGGATTCTCCTCCGGCACACAACAGCTTTAAAAGGGCAATTTATAGGGATGATTTTCACTTTCTGTTTATTAAAATAGTATCTAGCAGGCCATTTGGACCGGATGCCCCATCTTCTTACGAACTTAAGCTAACAGATTTTATAGATGCTATTGCCTCTTGACAGGAGAGCAGAACTTCAGATGTTAGAAAAAGAGCCTGGGGCTGTAAGGGCGTAGCATGGGCTTGGAGATAGTGGTGGATGGTCACAACAATGAGCCACAACCCACACACAAGGGTTTGTGACCCTCAGCATACCCACACCCAGATTTACTGACCATGTTATGCCTACTTATTGCATTTTTATGGCTTCTAGTAAAGTCTATAAAACCATGAGCCAAAAACTATACTCCCAAAGCTGGGTTCAAAGAAAGGGAACGCCAAGAAGATATTAAATGGTTAGGTTTTAAATTAACTGGCCTGATGTTCAGACCTGCATGCAAGCTGGCTGGACCGGCTGGATGAGCCTAAGAGCATCTTTAGGATCCAGGTCTTGGTGCTAACAGGTACCTGTGCACTTCACCCCTTTTCTCCTTGAATGAAGGTACTCCAGGAAGCATCTGGAGCACCCTGGTCACCAGCACAGGGTGCTTGAGAGTTCAGGGGCCTATGAGCACTCTGCTGGCACCCCTGGCACAAGCATCCGAAACCAGAGCCCCTGGACCCTGCAGGAGGGACCACTTGCACCCAGAATCTGCCAATACAGCCTCCTGTGGATGGAGCAGGGGAGGTGGCTGGTCCCAGGGAGGAGAGAGGTGACACAGTGTATCTCGACAGGCCCCTGACACTAAACCCTTTTATTTTAAAACAAGCAAGAACCTGAGCAGAATTAGACAGCACTGCAGGGACCGCTTTTTGCAGAAAATAAAAGATTTGCAGCATTTCCTTATTGGCTGCTGGAGTCAAAACCCCCTCAAGATTTGGCAACAGCCTCTGAAAATCCACAAAAATTCATACGTACATCAACAGAGCAGCTGTGGGCACAGGGCTCAGCCCGGGGGTCAGAGCTGGGTCCAGGAAGGGGAACCTGTGGTGGCTGATGGCCCCGTCTGCCACCCCATTTTGTACCATTTGTAGGCTATCCTCATGTCAGGGGCTGTAACAAGCACATTCTTAACAAAAAAAGTTGATGGAGGGAACTTAACATCAACCCTTCCCGTGTACAGCTGTGTTTGAGCAAGCAGCCTGGTGCCACTGTGCAAGTTGTCCCCACTGCTACTGATGGGCACAGTGGGTGGCTGTGCTGGCACTGCCCTTTGCTATAACCGAAACCTTACTTTAAGTGCTTGTCTCAGAAACTTATACAGGCAGCGAATTGTTGGTTCAGCTCTGAAGCTCTCACTCGTTTTTTGCTGCTGTTTTGGAAGAACAAAGCAGCTGGATTTGGCCCCAGGAGGATTCCCCAAGCTCCAGTAACAGGAGCAGCAGTGCCCAAAAGGCACCCCCTGACTGCACAGCCATCGGCAGCCCAACGCTCAGCCCCGTGAAGGTCCCTTTGTGTTATCCAAGTGGCACTGAGGATGTTCAGGAAGGGGTTAAAGCTGCTTGCAGCAGCGTCCTGCCCTCCGGGTACCAGCAGCCAGTGAGTGCAGCTCCAGGTGACGTAATGCCTGGGTGGCTGCGCAGGCTGCACACCCCATCCC